>PVHP010047607.1:0-12832 GCA_004024765.1 Zapus hudsonius | reverse complement strand
ACCTCTAAGCTCACAACCTTAAAGCAGCCTTAATACTCATCCACCACGACTCAGGGAACTGAGCGGAAGAGGAGGCGGAAAGATTGTGAGAGCCGTGGTGGAAGAGATTATCCAGAGGCATGGCCAGGAGAACCTGGCTGAATACTAGGCTATCCATGGTCCCCTGTCACAAGGACTGATCCAGACGACCCATGGAGGAAGTTATCCAGTAGAGGGGGAGGGGAGGGCAGCGGGGAATTGGGGATAACAACTCATTGTTTGCCCACTAAATGTTGTAACTCATTATGGACAATAAATTTAAAAAAAAAAAAAAGGAAAAAAATCTAATTTAAAGGTAGGCATGATGGCACATAACTGTAATTCCTGGACTTGGGAGGCTGAGCAGAAGACCAACCTGAGCTACATAGTGAGGTCTGTCTTAAAAAGCAAAAACCAGGATTATGTTTTAGTGGAGGCATTCATAAGGCCCTGCATTCTATCCCAGCACCAAAAAAATCATATTTAAGATATTACTCAAAAATAGGAGACAGAGGGCTGGGGAGATGGCTCAGCAGTTAAAGACACTTGCTTGCAAAGCCTAATGGTCAAGGTTGGATTACCCAGTACCCACATAAAGCCAGATGCACAAAGTGGCACTTGCCTCTGGAGTTCATTTGCAGCAGCAAGAGGCCCTGGCCTGCCCCATTCTCTCTTTCTCTCTCTCTCTCTCTCTCTCTCTCTCTGCTTGCAAGTAAATAAATTTTTTTAAAAAAATAAAAAGCACTTATCTAAAGTAAAAGTACTATTCATGGCTCTTCAAAAATCATAGTTTTCAAATGTTAATGAATAAGAATATATAAATAATATGATAACAATAAAACATGTCTTATCCAAAGTAAAGTGACATTGTGGCAGAATGTGGGTTACCTCCCAAATCCCACCATCTCCCCCACTTCCCTGAAGACAATCTTGAGCTTTAAATGCGGCCAGGAGTCATATGCCTGGACACCAAGAAATACGAGCCCTGTAGGCAAAGGGCTTAGACTTGGGGTGCTGGCTGGGTACTGGGGTCTAGGTGGTAGGGGCCTTGCTGCACAGGACCAGATATAAGAAGGCTAAAGACGATGACTCTAGGAAGAGGCAGCCCTCAGCCCAGCCCCAGGAAGTGCCTGTTGTGTCTGAGCACTTCAGCAGGAGCTGAGTCTCAGCCATGGATGTGGAGATGGAGAGAGGGAAGGCGGCCTGCAGGGCAGCTGGGCCCCTGAGGGCTCTCCTCAGCCCCTCCTATTGCACCATCCATCATGGCTGCCTACAGAAACTTCTCACCAATCGCCTTAAAGATGACATCTCACAGACAGGTTCAATGCCTGCTCACTTTCCTTCCGACCCTAGAGACAGTTAATCAGGCTGTAGTTTAATAACCCAAATCACCAGGCAGTTCAGACAGTTCTATCCAGTCCTACAAGAAAGTCCAGCATTTGGTGTGAAAATTTGTGATGTGTTACCCACTGCTGAGTGCCACACCAAGCCGATACCAAAAGAAGGATGGGAGGGTTCCTGGAGCCAAGTACATGTGGGGAGCACTCCATGCCCCATCCCCATTTAGGAAATTCATAGGTACAATGACACATCAGGGGCTCTGGAACGTTCTACAGTAAAGAACACATTTATACTTGACTATTTTCCCAACTGGAAATACAATCCTAGATGCTTGAAAAACTTCACCTTTTTGCTCCTAATGATATAAACATCATATCCGTTGGGATAACCATTGATGATTTGTCCTTACTTTTGGAATTCCCACATCTTCCCGTTGGAATAAATTTCCTGAAAAAAAAAAAAGCAGTTTATTTTACTGTAGGGCCACAGGCAATCTTTCTGGGGACATCTCATCACTTTCTTTTATAATCTTTTTTTGGCATGTGTATATGTGGTGTGTGTGCTTGTCTGTGCGTGTGTGAGAACACATGTGTGCATGTGTGCGTGTGGCCAGAGGTTGACATCACGTGTATTCCTCTCAATTACTCTCCACCTCACTTCGAATGTAGAGCTCACAGATTCAGCCAGACTCGCTAGCTAGCAAGCCCCAGGGATCCTCCTGTCTCCACCTCTCCAGCTCTGGAATTACATGTGTGTGCCACCATTCCCAGCTTTTTTTTTTGTTGAGGATCCCTGAACTCAGGTACGTTGAGCTATCTCCCCAACCCACATCTGTTCTAGTTTAATATTTTATTTATTTATTTTCAAGCAGAGAGAGAGAGTGAGAGTGCACCAGGGCCACCACCTTGTGTGTCTGGCTTATGTGGGTCCTGGGGAATTGAACCAGGGGCCTTAGGCACTAGAGGCAAGTGCCTTATCCGCTGAGTCATCTCTCCAGCCCCTGTTCTAGTTTCATTGGTGTGCTTTGGGGACTGTTAGTCACATCGTAACTATTTCTTCTGTTTCAGATGGAATGGCTCAAGTTCATCATTTATGCACCATGCACTTTTTGAGCCTCTACTACATACTAGAACTTTATACATAGTACTTAAGTTCTCACAGAACTGGAAGGAATTATTATGCTCACTCTGCACATGTGAAACCGAGGCTAGCCAAGACTGAGCTACTTTTCCCAGAGTGCACAGGGATCAAACAGGAGCTGAGTCCCTTTGCCTGTGGGGAGCCTGAGTCCTCCCTCCCCTCCTGCGTCTCAGGGCTCCATTACTGCCTGACCTGCATCTTTGACATTGCACGGGTTTCAATTTGCTGTCCCTAATTGGAATCAAATATTTCTGACTCTGGAAATAAATACTGTTAAACAGTGGTACATGTCCAGAATAAATGAATGTCTGTTGCTAAGGAGACACTGGTGAGGGGATGGGAGAGCGGGAGACAGATTCCAGTCTCACAGATCCCTGATGGGCTCCACCTGAATCGCTGCAGGGGCTGAGCAGGTGTGAGCTCAGGGGACACACCTGGGATGGGCAGCTGCCTCAACCCTGCCCTATTGTAGGCTCACCCACCGGGCCAGCTGCATAGTTCAAGGGAATTCAGTGAATCTCTGAGTTTTAATCACTACCACAATGGTGGGTTGAACAGCATCCTTCCAAAACCAATGCCACCAGAAACTCCAGGGTGTGCGTGTGCGTGTGCGTGTGTGTGTGTGTGTGTGTGTGTGTGTGTGTGTGTGTGACAGAGAGAGAGAGAGAGAGAGAGAGAGAGAGAGAGAGAGAGAGAGAGAGAGACCTTGCTTGGAAATAGAGTCTCAGTACATGTAGTAAGGGCTGAGATTGTGTGGGACACAAATCCAACAAATGACCTTGTGAGAGAACACAAGGTCACAGACACATACAGGAGACTGTGTGAAAGCAGAGGGATGCAGGAACAAGCCAAAGACACCAGTGACCCTGGGAGCCAGGAGAAGAACATGAGAGCCTCCATTCTCAAAGCTTTAAAGAAACCTCCCTGCTGCCACCTTGAAATGCCTGGTTACAGAGGGAAGGTCACATCTCAGTTGTTTTAAGCCGTCTTGTTTATGACAATTGACTACAGCAAAAAAAAAAAAAGTAATGACTTAAATTTTTAATTATCATGTGAGCCAATAAAATCTCTGTGTGTGTGTCATGTTAGACCTGCACATCACCATCATGTCAGCTGGGGTCAAAGGGCACTTCCTGCCACAGCTACTCTATGTAGACAGGACCTCTCTTCTGATCCCACAGCTGTAGTCGAAAGGTACTTTAAGTTTCTTTATTTGCAAGACCTGCAGGAAGCTCCCATTTAAGATGTTTACAGCCTTCCTGTTGTGTGGAGTGACCATGACCTTGGACCACTGGTGTGCTGGAGCTGATCAGACTGGCTCCCAAGAGCCAATTACTAAAAATTTAAGAAATTTCCCTGCTGATTGCTAAACTATGCATTCCTTGAAATCAGTCCCAGCAGAAGAATTTATAGCAATGAAATTGGAAAATCCTATTCATGGGAGGCTCACTTAGGGAGGAATACCTGTAAACCAGCACACACTGAAGCCTCCTCTCTGTCTGCCAGGCGGGGAAGCCCACAGATATTTTGTTCACCATCTCTCACGGTCACAACCAGCTTCCACATCCTCCACGATAATTTCCTCCCAGTAAAGTATCCAGTGAACACTTGAACTAGTGAGCCTTCCTATACCTTCCCACTGCTCTGGCCCTAGGATAATTGGCTACAGCAAAAAACAGTAATGAACTTAAGTTTTTAATTATCATGTGAGCCAATGAAATCTATGTGTGTGTGGCCTCATCAATTGCATTTGTGCTACTTCCAGGTCTCATGATTTTTACCTGCCCACCAGTTACATTCATTAAGCAAGAAATGGCATCAGGGGGTTAGAGAGATTTCTCAGTGGTTAAGGTATTTGCCTGCAAAATCTAGCGACCCAAGTTTGATTCCCTGGTACCCACATAATGACAGATGCACAAAGTGGGGCATGCATCTGGAGTTTGTTTGCAGTGACTAGAGGGCCTGGTGCACCTGTTCTCATTAACTCTCTCTCCCTTCCCCCACCCCCTTACTCCTTCCCTCTATCTCTCTCCTTGCAAATAAATAAAAATAAAAATAGTGTTCAGCATTGGGACATCTCTATCACTCCCTGAGGCTCAGGGTCTATTGCAGAAGACGTGGCAGAAAGATTGTAAAAGCCAAAGGAAGGGTAGGACTGTTTACAACGCAAACTTCCAAACACAAAATGGCCTTGTTATTCATGACTCTGCAGTGCCAGATAATACCTACACATAATGAGAGGAAAAGATGATGACACTGAAACAAAACAGAGACTAATTGAGAGGGGGAAGAGATATGGGGGGGGCATGGGGAGGGAATCACATGGTCTATAATTATGGAAGCTATTAAAGTTTTTTAAACGTTTTATTTATTTATTTGAGAGAGAGAGAGAGAGAGAGGCAGACAGAGAAACAGAGAGAATAGAAGTGCCAGGGCTTCCAGCCACTGCAAATGAATTCCAGATGCATGTGCCCTCTTGTGCATCTGGCTTTATATGGGCACTGGGGAATCGAACTTGTGTCCTTCTGCATTGCAGGCAAACGCCTTAACCGCTAAGCCATCTCTTCAGCCCTATTAATAAAGTTTTTAAATAATAATATGAAAAAAATAAAAATAAAGAAATGTCACCAGTGTCTCTCCTTAAACATTTTTAACATTCAAACGCCTTTGCTTGGCACGCAGAGCAGCACTACTCAGGCATCTCTCCATCCCAAATGTCAAGAACTCAAGTCACACAGGAACTTAGTAATTCATGTCATTTGGATGCTCACAGGGAATGAGGCTGCAGGTAGAACTGGATCAGGGTGCTGCCTGTGGACTCTGCCTCTCTGCCTGATTTCATTCTGGTATGTTCTCTTCCCATTAGAGGTAACTGCCAGCAGTTCCCTGAATCACTTCCTTCTAGCTCAGTACTGTATGATGGCATAGAGCCTTCATCTTCCCAGTTCCAGACCTCCCTGAATCTATGTCTGTCCTTGTGACTCTGAGGTTCCTCATCTACTATAAGCTAACACAATGGTTCTGCACCTTGGAGAAAACCAAAATAAGCAGCTGAGCATAAAGAATGGAGAAAGACTGGTTCCCCGCAGTGGCAGGAGCTAGGCTCTTCAAAGAAATCAAAGGTGGAGCAGAGGTGGCAGGGCTGCAAGCCAAGGGGTAGGAGTCAGGGGACAGCTGGCAAGAGACAGCACTTCTGGGCCTCAGGCTCATGCTGGACAAGGCTTGGAGGCAGGATCAGAGTCCAGTGGGCTGAGAGCAATAGAGAAAATCCAGGGCAGGAGCAATGGCACTTTTCAAGCCCTGGAATGCTCGGAACTGTGCAAAGAGCTCATTCACATGGGTTCATTTAATTCTCATAACGCACTGATGGGATGGCATTGTGTGACCTTTCTTGAGGAAGCATTAAGAAATGTCTAGGACTGGAGAAATGGCTCAGTGGTTAAGGCACTTGCTTATAAAGCAGAAGGACCTGAGCTCAATTCCCCAAGACCCACGAAAAGCCAGATGCACTTCGTGGCACATGCAACTGGAGTTTGTTTGCAGTGGCTGGAGGCCTGGGCATGCCCTTTCTCTCACTCGCAAATAAATAAATAATTTTTTTAAAATGTCGGGATGGAGAGATGGCTCAGTGGTGAAGGCATCTGCCTCCAGTGCCTAAGGCCCTGGGTTCAATTCCCCAGGACCCACATAAGCCAGACCCACAAGGTGGTGGCCCTGGTGTGCTCTCTCTCTCTCTCCTTGAAAATGAATAAATAAAATATTTTAAAAAAGAAATGTCTATTCAGCCCACATCAAGCACCAACAGTCTAAAGACAGGATTCCATCCAAGTTTAGCTAGGTGAACTAATTAATTTCCTGGGGTTCCTCACAATTGAGGTACTATCAGAAAGGTCCCTGGGAAACTTATGGGCAGTTACTTCACTCAGGGAGGGGCAGGGCCCTCATGAGGATCTTAAGAAGGCTCATGTGCCCCCTGAGCACCCTTCCTCCTACCACAGAGGAATGCCAATAGGCCAGAGCTAGTGAGTGGCCCATGAGAGTCATACAGTTGCTCTGATTTAAGACAGAAATGGTCATTCCCAATTAGAGGAAGCAGCTACACAGCAGACAGAATCATTCACAGTACAGAGAGAGGAATTTGAGGCAAGAAGTGACAGGCTCCCCTGCTAGTGGGCAGGGCACAAGGTCACAATGTCAGGCTGCAGAGCCTACCTGAACCATTGTACTTTCTTGTCCAGGATTAGACTTGCCCAGCCCCAGGCTTTTAACTGACCCAATGCCCCTTCCAGAGCCACCATCAGACCTCACTTGGGTCTCTGCCTACAGACAGCCTTTCTTGAGTTGACTAATGTGATTTAATACACAACACTCAAAGATCAGTTTACAGTTCCTCTCCTCTAAGAAGATTTCTAGCTCCATGTTCCCATACTGCTTTGTTTATGCCTCTACTCAGATGATAGCCTTGCCTTCTGGCTCCAGAGTGACATCTTTGCTGGCCTCTCTACCACAGCCAAGCCCTCAGAAGACTGAGCATCAGCTGGCCCTGGTGGCAGATGCTGAATTCCACCTGTTGACCCAAATGCATGTTGGTACTCATCAGTCTAAAGCCAGAAGAGTATGCCAGGGAAGCCGTCTTCTGGGGTGAAGTATCCCTGAGCACAGCACTGTATGAAGAGTGCTGGGTGCTCATGGGGACCCACATAAAAAGCCAGACTGTGCATGCCTGTGACACAGCACTAAGGGGAGCGAAGACAGGAGAACACTGGGTCTCCCTCCAGGTTTAGTGAGAAACTATGTCAGGGAGACAGGTAGAGGAGTAATACAGGACACCTGACGTCTTCCTCTGACTTACATACGTGTGCACATAGGGTGTACACCTCTATACACACCACACATACTATGCGTACACACGCCAAACGAACCAAAATGAAAAACAAAAACCGGTGAGGTTGCCCTTAGCTTTGGGTCTTTGAGGCCCCAGATTGAAGCTCACAGCCCCATGCACAGCCCATTCCTATGTCCCAGACCCAAAAGTATCTAGAAGATTGTCTCCTCCCCATAAAAGGAGGCCCATAGCCCTCTTTCAGTGGGGGGAAAAATTCTATAAAGGTTTCACCCTCCACCCCTTGCTATGCTGAAGGGACACGCAGTCCTTTGTGAGTGGGTGACTTCTTTGAACTTGACTTTGCTGGTACCTCCAACAAATTAGAGTCACAGTTACACTGAGACTTAATAGGATTAGTTATGCACACGTATTCCGTGCACACACTTCATGTCCCCTGAAAGGACACTCAGACTCAAGGTTGACAGTTGAGGTGAATTACCTCCCAGCTCTGCAGGCCCCTCAGGCACCAAGCTGCACGTTAAACATGAGATCCTTGGTCACACTGGAATTCCAGATAAGCAATGAATGAACTCAGTGTAAGCATGCCCTGTGAAATATTTGCGATATATTTATACTAAAAAAGAAAAAAAGCTAACAGGGCATTTGTCATTTCTCTTGTTTTTAATATTTTTATTTATTCATTTATTGGTATAGAGAGAGAGAATGGATGTTCCAGGGCCTCTAGGTGCTGCAAACAAACTCCAGACACATGTGCCACTTTGTACATCTGGCTTTACATGGCTACTGGGGAACCGAACCTGGGTCATTAGGCTTTCTAGGTAAGTGCCTTAACCACTGAGCAATCTCTCCAGCCCCTGCATCTTGTCATTTTATTTGCTAACTACAGTAATGCTACTCAGGCAGGATCTTAGAATGTAGAGAACACTGGAACTGCTTCCAGGGAGGGTCCTTATGGATGACAAAAGAGAGGTCAGGGAAATCACAAAATGGAATCATCTGGGCTATTTGGGGATTGTCACTCAGTATCCAAACACATGGCATAAAAGACCTGCTCACTCAGTGAAGTTCACACAAAATATTTTTCAAGAATATAATCACTTCGATAAAACCCATTAGCACACTTAAATTAATTCTTTACTCGGCATAATAACACATCTCCCTACTTCTCTTCCCAGGGGAAATATTTGATCACTTACGTCAGTCTCCTGCTTGAACACTCGGGAGACCAACTGTGTGACAGTTATTGATTTTTGATAAATGATACAGCCCTCTCTCTCTCTCTCTCTCTCTCTCTCTCTCTCTCTCTCTCTCTCTCTCTCTCTCTCTCTCTCTCTCCTGGGAGATTACTGCTTTGTTTTCAAATCTTACTTAATTGTTCGATGATTTTTGATGTTTTTGGTCTCCCCCACCCCTTCCCAAAGAAATGAATGCAAAGTGTTTATTCTCCAAAGGCCGTAAACAGAGCTTGTGGGGGTCTGGTTTCCATGGCAACCCCACTTGATGCAGCAAACCTAGATTATCTCTAATGACAGACATGAAGTTTAAATTACACCTTCTGAACAAACAGCGCTCTGCTGACCTTTTATTGAAAAAT
Organism: Zapus hudsonius; assembly: GCA_004024765.1. Taxonomy (NCBI): domain Eukaryota; kingdom Metazoa; phylum Chordata; class Mammalia; order Rodentia; family Dipodidae; genus Zapus; species Zapus hudsonius. Next base: position 3,893 of record PVHP010047607.1, on the reverse strand, counting down.
GGAACCCAGGGTGATTAGCATAATGTGTTATATAAAAAGGAAAACTATGTTTCCGTGGGCACTATTCACTGGCTATTAGCTGCACTGCTAGTCTTTAAAAAAACTGCTTGCCCGGATGGAGAGCCTGGAAAATTCAGATTTGCTATCTATCATTTTCAGATTCTGTCAAATCTGCGGCCATAATTGCACCGAACAGTTTGTAAATAACACAAGCGGCTGTTTCTCTTACTTATTCAATTGAGTCTTCTAGCAGAGGAGCAAGGAGAGAGGGGCGAATTTTACCCATTGTGCACAAAAAAATAATAATAATTGGCTCCACTAGCTATTCTGGAGGAGTCTTTGCCTCTTCAGCTCATCAAGTCCGGGATCTCTACCCTGGCACCTGCGGCCCATCGATCGGTAGAGGTGCTGAGCAGTGGGTCCCTGTTGGTTAAGCAGGTCTAGGTAGGATCCACCCACTAGCTATTGGTGCCAAGTCCCACGCTTTTCTCAACCACAAAATGAAGGAGTGAAGAGTCTGGACACCCACCTGGCTCAAAGCTTAGCTTTGCCTCCACTCTCCTTGTGACCTTGGGTAAATTGCCAGTATTACATTAACTATTCCTGAGGGGACTTGAACAAATGCCTACTCATCCAGTAGGGCGCCAGGGACAGACCCAACAACCATCCACCCAAGTGGTGAACAGCATGGATGACCCCCAAAGCAAGTGAATCGCCAAAACGTCCCATTCCAGTGTGGTGACAGCTGTCACAGCTGCACAGACACAGTCTTCAGCCACACCTCCACGCTGTGCACTCTAGCACCTCTTGAGACCGTGAGACCATGTACAGCAGGAACAGAATCACATACCAGGCTGGAAGGGGAAGGAGGGAGCAGCAGGAATCCCCAGGGAGGGTCGCATGACCCTCCCCACAAGCTCCCTCCACCATGGAAGATGGAATGTCAGCAGGCCCAGTCTTTCGAGTCTCTGATGAAGATGGTAATGGGTGCTCTGCTCAGGGGACAGCCTCTCCCACACCTGGTTCCCTGGTCTACTCTATGAAGTAGGGATAACAGTACACATTCTATAGGATTATTGTGAGGGCTCCCACAGTGATCTGTATTCATTGCTCTCAAGTCCAAGATCTCTTCTGTTCCCGTGGGGTCCCCTTAACACAACATCTCTAAATAGGACTTTTGAGTGCTGCCTGGAACATGAGAGAGGAATCCACTTATTCCCTTGACCCTGAGCTTTGGCTCAGGAATGAAGCAGGCGGAATGTAAGATCAAACAGCAAGCCTGGCATGGTGGCACATGTCTTCAGTCCCAGCACTCAGGAGGCAGAGGTAGGAGGATCGCTGTGAGTTTGAGGTCACCCTGAGACTACATAGTGAATTCCAGGTCAGCCAGGGCTGGATTGATACCTTACCTCAAAAAAAAAATCGAAAAACAATGGCATTAAAGCTCTTGCCTGTCTTGACTTTGTGCATATTATTGGGTCTCTGAGTAGAATATTTGTTATTTGATCCTGGGTTCAGTGAGAGACCCTGTCTCAAAAAATAAAGTGAAGAGTTGACCTCAGGCCTACACACACACACACACACAGTCACAATGTGCCCATAAGCATATGAACATGCATACACACATGCATACATCCCACACAAACATGCACATACCACGCAAAAAGAAAATAACCTTTATGCACGCATTTTTCTTTTTTTGGTTTTTTCTTTCTATATTGGCATTTTCATACATGTAATATTGTGTTTGATCTTATTCCCTCCAGTTGCTCTCTTGTATCCCCCTCAACCTCCTCTGATACTTTCCTCTTCCTCTTCAATCCCATTCGTGCCTTTTTAAAAACCCTTTGAGTTAAATTGGGATTGCTTTTGCATGGTCATGGGTAGAAGTACGCACACATTTTTAAATTTCCTTCCTAATGACCTGAAAGCCAGACAGCCCCCAGGCTGCCAGGCTGCATGACTGTGCTATTATTATCCCCATTGCTCAGAGGGGACGCCAGGCCCGAGAGGTCAGGTGACTTCCTTGAGGTCCCACTGAGCTAATAAAGGATTCAATCAAGATCTGAACCTCCCCGGGCTCATCCAGACTCCAGGTCCAGTGCCCTCTTCCCACCCTCTCCCTTGATGCCAGCAAGAGCTGAAGTGTTCCAATTCTGTGAGCTCGGGACTCATACAGAGCCCAATCGATCGGGTGCTTTTATAGACTGAGTCTCCTCCAAAAGCCCAGGGTCTTCCTTGCTCTGACAGCTTGTTGTCCTTCAGAGTAGAACCGCAAACAACCCAAATGAAGGACGCTGCAAATTGTGTCACTTGCATGACAGTGGTAGCTTGATAGCCTGTCACAAATACCAGGGCTGGTGTCAGAGGCTTTGACTCTTGCTTCAGAGCATCCCCCCCCCCCCAATGTGACTTCTCCTCTCTGGTCACCAGAAGTCCCCACACCATGCCAACTCCCTATCTCAAGAGAGGGATCTGTGTCCTCCCAGCATGGGAGGGACCACCACTGCCCCCCCCCAGCTAATTCAGCTGTCTGCACTCCCACAAGCAGACCCTGAGCACCCACTGGCTTTCTCTACATCCAGCTTCAGCCCTTTTTCCCCAGGGAGAAACCGGATGTGCACAACCCTAACCTCAAACCAGCTGTAATCAAAACTGAGTTGAGCTGAGGGACAGTTGGGAGTCTGCCACCTGGTCATCTCCTGGGCAGAGGCTGTACTAAACCAACTAGAGGTATCCATGACATAGTGGTGGGCTGGTGTGTGCTGTGTTACAATCTGAGGTGTCTCCTGTTGTGTGCTTCTGATATGGTTTGATAAATCCAGTCTACAGCTATACCACCCTGAACGCACCCAATCTCATCTAATAAATAGGTTCTGTGTGTGCCTGATTCACTTAGATAAGGTTACAGGAGGTCATTTTTTGGTATGTTTGTGGTGTGTATGCATGTCTGTATGTTCATATGCAGATGCATATGTGTGTTCATATATGTGGGTGCAGGTGCACCCATGTGTGTGAAGGTCAAAGGTCAACGTTAGGTGTCTTCCTCTATCACTCTCCCTCTTATTCTCTGAGACAAGGTCTCTCAATGAACCTGGAGCTCAGTGATTCAGCTAGACTAGCTAGCCAGCAAGCCCCAGGGATTCCCTGTCTCCACCTCCCCAGCTCAGGAATACACCCCTGTGTTTTCATGGGTCCTGGGGGTCCAAACTAGGTCCTCATGCTTGTATGGAAGGCACTTTACCCAGTGGGCATCTCTCCAGGCTGGAAGGGTTTGGTATTACAGAGAAGTCATCAATCAGTGTGTGCTTGTAGCTGCTCTGGGCAGATGGTTGTTGACACCCACAAGCAAGATGTTCAGGCATTCTACATTAGCTCTTGTTCTCAGTGGAGTCGCTCCACGCAAGTTGATGGTCTGTTTAACATGGAGTAATTCAAGGCAAAAGGGAAGTAACTCAGGACAGGTCTGTCTGCTCTATACAGCTCTCAGGACTGTGGTACTATCCAGAGATGATGCTGGTACAACATTCAGCTCAGTGGCTGGTATTCAGTAGGGACTCAATAAGTGCTTGTTTCTGCATATGACAACTACACTGCCACGTCTTGGAAGATGGATAAGGCACCTTTCTGGTTGGTTACAGTGTGCTCCGCAACCAGAGTCACCTGCTCTGGAATGACTTTTGTTTTAGATTTTATTAGATGTCCCAAAATGATATATTGTATTAGCCCTCACTACTTCAGAGGGTAACCTGATTTGCACAAGGGGATGATGCAGGTTGTATCAGTTACTTCCTCATTGCTGGGACATACATCTAACCAGAAGTGGAAGGAAGGAAGGAAGGAAGGAAGGAAGGAAGGAAGGAAGGAAGGAAGGAAGGAAGGAAGGAAGGAAG
>PVHP010047606.1:0-12826 GCA_004024765.1 Zapus hudsonius | reverse complement strand
TCTCTCTCTCTCTCTCTCTCTCTCTCTCTGCTTGAAAATGAATAAATAAAATATTTAAAAAAAACTGAAAACAACCATCTTAAACTTAACTACTTCCTGAGTTTATGGGGGAGGGGAGATTTGGAACTAGAGAAACAAAAGGTCATAGGAAGCCCTGACTGGAGGGCAGAACCCTAATGTCTTCTCTGGTCCCACAGAGTGCAGGCATAGGCGTAACCCTCCCCACCTTCCCTTCCCTTAAGTGCTCTATGAAAATGAGCCATCACCTGCTTCTGTAACCAACGAAGGTTTTCACGTGCAGGTCCACCGGGACATCTTTGGGAGGTATAATTGGGACACAGATAGAGCTGGAGAGATTGTGGATGCTAGGGTGGACCACATGGCTTTCACCTACAAAAATTCCCTCTGCAAAAATTAATACTGCTCGGATGATGGTGTCTGCAGGGAAGAGGAAAAATGGCATTTCAGGAGCTGCTACAAGACAGCACAGGCACCCTGGAGCAGCAGCGTAGGTAACCTTACCATTGGAAGTAGAAATGCGGAATTGTGCATGTGCAGCTTGCTTCTCGGTCTCCATGTGGACTGAGAGGGCTGTGTGCAGCCTGGTATTAGCTGGGATTATGCCCCTCTGCCCGTCGCCCTCATTCAACGGACTGCTCAGTTCAGCCTGCAAAGACACCCCACTTGTTCCAACTTGGTCACTGAGGCACTAAATTGAGGCTCATGTCAAATAATATGGCTATTCTGCTTCAAGACTTCCTCTCCTCTTACTAATCTGATTTTTGTCAATTCCTCTGAATTCCACTGGCTTCTCTAGTACTCCCTCTACCTGGCACTGTGGGAAAGTACCAACTCCTGGCCACTGACCTTCACCATATCCTTTACCTTCTCTTTGCGTTGTTCTCTGCTCGGTCCTCGCTCTCTCCCTCCCTTCTCCCTCTATTCCTGACATGGGGTCTGGCTATGTCATCCAGGCTGGAACTCAGGATCCTCCCCGAGTATCCTGAATGCTGAGGTTACAGGTGTACACCACCTCATCCAGCATAAACACCCATTTAATTCTAGCACTGGCAAAAAGGCTGAAGGAAGCCACACTTTTGCAGTGGGCCAGGCCCTGGTCAGCACCCACACTGTCAATCTGGCACTCCGACTCTCGCCAGCCCTCCTGGATGTGGCAGAGACCCACCTTGGTGCTTTCCTCATAGTTGCGGAGTTCCAGCAGCAGATTCTGCTTCTTCTGGCTCAGCTCCCGGATCAGGTCCTGCTCCATGCTGGGGTCCATGAGACTCCCCCTCACCTCAGCCGGGCCTGGCAGATAGCCTCGGACTGAACACAGGGAATGGCCTCAGCACGCTGGAGAAGAGCCCGAGCGCCTCTATTCTGAGGACAGCAAATACTGGTGCTCAAAACCAAAACCTACATTCTCATCTTCTCAACTAGAACTCAAGGATCTTAGAAAAATATTCACTATGGAATTTCTTAGCATTTTGACCCAATCAAATTGAAATTTTGACTTTTTAAGGATTTTTTTATCCCAATTTACTTTCCCCATCCACCGAGCAGCAGATTAACTGTACGTGGCCATCCATCCGGTAGTCCCCCTCTACCACGCCAGCAATAGCGGAAGAGAAGTTGTCTTTAAAGATGACCTCCCCAGTTCGGTCACTGCGAGCATCAACCTAAAAACAAAACAAAAAAACAGGAAAAGCCACATAGGCTAGTTTAAAAACAACAGCAGAAGCCGGGCGTGGTGGTGCACGCCTTTAATCCCAGCACCCCAGCACTCGGGAGGCAGAGGTAGGAGGATCACCATGAGAATTCCAGGTCAGCCTGGGCTAGAGTGAGACCGTACCTCAAAAAACCAAAGGGGGAAATAAAAACAGCAGCAACATCAACTTTTAAAATAAAAGTTATCTTTAAAGGTCATTTAATCTAGGTAGGCATAATGGCACACCCCTATGATCTCAGAACTTGGGAAATGGAGACAGGAGGATCAGTTCAAGGTCATCCTTAGGTACACATCATGTTCAAGGCCAGCTTACTCACAGAAAGTCATCTTTAGTGTGTTTTTGGGAGTACACCATACAGCCTGTGACTTCTAAGGAGATCCCTATGACTGCCAGGGCCAGGACTGTAAGTAGCCTCAAAGCAGCTGGCCTTCCTTACCAGTACTTCATCCAAACCTGATCTGCTGAGAGGCACTTCAGTGCATTGTATGGGTACCTGCATGGGCTCCAAGGCCCAACTGCCCAGACCCAGATCACAGCCCTGCAACATACTGCTTATGGGCCCTTGGGCAAGCTTTGTAACCTTCTGTGCATGGTCTCATATGAAGGTCAATAACCAGGGTTTAGGGGCTGGAGAGATTGCTCAGTGGTTGAGGTGCTTGTCTGCTTAAGGACCAAGGTTTTATTTCCCAGTACCTACTTAGAGTCAGATGCAGAAGGTGACCCATGCATCTGGAATTTGTTTGCAGTGGCTCTTATAAAGGACTCTCTCTATATGTGACTCTCTCTAATCTCATTTTCATTCTCTCTCTCTCTCTGCCTCTCTTTCTTGAGCAAATAAATAAATATCTTAAAAAATAACTGGGGTTTACAAGGGTAAAACAGCTACAGCTCAGGGTATACTGAAGCAGCTCAAGCATGCATATGTAGATACACAATAAACATTAGCTCTAGAAGCTGGGAATATTCCTGCAATTCCAGCAGTCAAGAGGCAGAGATAAAGGACTGGGATGTAGCTCAGTGATAGACAGCTTGTCTAGCATAAGTGAGGCCCTGAATTTAATCCCCAGAGCCAAAAAAAAAAAAAAAAACCTGGGAAATAATCCAGCTCGGTTAAAGGTACTTGCTTGCAAAGGCTACTGGCCAGCCTAGGTTTGACTCCTTAGCATCCACAGAAAGTCCCACACAGAAAGTGGCCAAGGCAACTTGGCATTCATTTGCAGTGACAAGAGACCCTGGCAAGCCCATACACTAACACATATATCACATGCAAATAAAATAAATATGTTTTTAAAGAATCCTAGGGAGGGAAAGAATTCAAAACCTAGCCCACTAAGACAAAAACACTGATGAGAGCCAGGTGTGGTGGCACACACTTTTAATCTCAGCACTTGGGAGGCAAAGGTAGGAGGATTGCCATGAGTTCGAGGCCAGCCTAGACTATATAGTGAATTCCAGGTCAGCCTGGGCTAGATCAAGACCCTACCCTAAAAATAAATAAATAAATAAAATAAAATAAAATAAAATAAAATAAAATGCTGATGTGTTAGATCTGATGAACATTTAGTCTATTTTGCCATTTTTTAAAATTGGTTTTTCAAGGTAGGGTCTCACTCTAGTCCAGGCTGACCTAGAATTCACTATGTAGTCTCAGAGTGGCCTTGAACTCACAGCAATCCTACCTCTGCCTCCCGAGTGCTGGGATTAAAGGTGTGTGCCACCACACCCGGCTCTATTTTGCCATTTTTAAATAAGGTGTGTGCTAGAATTAACTTTTGTCACTTTTGATATTTCTTACTTTATAGTGCTTTTTCTTTCTTTGTAGGCAGGGTCTTACTCTGGCACAGGCTGACCTTAATCTCAGCCCAGGAATCTAAACCTCCTAAGTGATTAAATTAAGGGACTGAGCCACCATGCCACCCATTTGGGACCTTTGGTTTTATTACTCCATCTGTCTGTTTCAATAATCCCCATTCATGAAACAATATTGCAAACTAGCTTTGTTTGTGTCTGTATACTGCTCATATGGATTTTACATATTTTTCTCCACCCAGCCTAATACTGGAATCTCTCTATGATTCTTCCCATACACAACTCCTTAACTTTCCCTCTCTTTCCAACCTCTCTTCTACATTCTCTCCTCTATATCTCTTTCTCTTTATTCTCCATAAATACAACCTCTCATACCCTCAACAACCTCTGGAATTTGTGTAAACAGTACCCCAACTTCCCTCTCTTAGATACCTGTGCCACCTCCCTCTTTTTCAAGGTTAACACTAGTTCTCACTCACACTAACACCCTCACTGTTCCCACTTTTAAGTAACCAAAACTCTAGCATACTTCATACCAGCCTTCCTCACTTACCACCAGCAATTACTGAAGTTAAAAAAACAAGCATTCCCATTAATTCTCTATTAGGGCATTTGTATAGTAGACATATTCACCAGCCTGGGTCACGTTTGCCACTATTTTGGGAGTAATAGAGTAGCCACATCTGGTACCTTGAGCTACTATCATGAAGATACAGAACACAACAGATAACTAGAAAACCTAAGCATTGAAATAACTTGAGATGCAAAAATCTATGCAATAATATAAGGAACACAAAAAATCAAGAGAACATAATTCCTCCAAAAATTATAAATCCAACAGTAATGACCTCCAGTGAGAATGAATTAGATGAATGCTCGACTGAAAATTGAAAATAATGACATAAATACACTAAAGAAATCAGAAAGAAAATCAAAGGAATTGAGGAAAACTAACTCTTGAAGGAGAGCTTAGGAACCAGCTTAAGAAAATAAGGAGGTCGATACAAGATATGAGGAAGGAATACAAATACTGAAGAAATACCAACCTGGGTGGGGGAAGAGATGGCTCAGTGATTAAAGGCGCTTATTTACAAAACCTGATGGCCTGGGTTCTTTCCCCAGTGCCCAGGTAAATCCAAATGCACAAAGTGGGGCATGCATCTGGAGTTCATTTGCAGTGGTAAGAAACCCTCATGTACCTATTCTCTCTCTCTCTCTCTCTCTCTCTCTCTCTCTCTCTCTCTCTCTCTCTCTGTTAACTGGCTAGTAGCATTTATTTAGTAGCTTTACATCAAAAGTTACAGGTTGGAGCTGTACATTTTCCTTTGCTATACTATTTCTGCTAAGTATAATCAAATTTTTTCATTTATGTAATGATTATATGTTTTTTAAATCTCTGTATGTTCTGGAATAGATTATATAATAAAAAAATCCTTGATTTCTTTTACACACTTAGTCCAGAATCACATATAAAGTTCTGCTTTGTTATTATTATTATTTTGTTGGCTTTTTGAAACAGCTTCGCAATTTTGTAGCCCAGGCTGGCCTCAAATTCAGTTTCTCCTGCCTTCAGCCTCAAGTGTTGGAATTACAGACATGTATCATCAAGCCTAGATCTTGGTGGTAGCTTTTAAAAAAATATTTATTTATTTGAAAGAGAGGAAAAACAGAGTTGTATGGGTGCTTCAGGGCTTCTTGCCTCCTGCAAACAAACTCCAGATGCATGCCCCACTTTGTGGATCTGGCTTTTCAAGGGTACTGGGGAATCAAACTTGTACCAGCAGGCTTCACAAGCAAGTGTTTTTAATTGCTGAACAATCTCCCAGCCCCTAGTAGTAACTTAATTATTATTATTATTATTAGTTTGTTTTTGGTTTTGTTTTTCAATGTAGGGTCTCATTCTAGCCCAGGCTGACCTGGAACTCTCTCTGTAGTCCCAGGCTAGCCTGGAACTCACAGTGATCCTCCTACCTTTGCCTCCTGAGTGTTGGGATTAAAGGCATTGAGAGATTTCTCAATGATTAAGGCACTTGCCTGTAAAGCCAGATACAAAAAGTGGCGCATGCATCTGAAGTTCACTTATGGTGGATGAGACCCTGATGTACCCATTCTCTCTCTCCTCCTTCCCTCTCTCTCTCTCCCACTTTGCGTGCAATTAAATAAATAATAATTAAAAACAAAAAATAAAGGCATGCCCCACCACACATGGTTCCTGGTGGTAACTTATAGTAACTTCTCATAATAGTTTTCTAATTCTTTTTTTTTACTTTTAAAAATATTTTATTCCTGCTGGAGAGATAGTTGAGCAGCTAAGGCATTTGCCTGTGAAGCAGAAGGACCTAAGTTCGATCCCCTAGTGCCCACATAAAGCCAGATGCACAGGGTGGCACATGTGTTTGGAGTTCATTTTCAGTGACTGGAGGCCCTGGAGCACCCATTCTCTCTCTGTATCTACCTCTTTCTCTCTCTCATTCACTCTCAAATAAAATACTAATAAAAAATCAGTAGAAAATAAACTTACTCTTTAAAAATATTTTATTCATTTATATGAGACAGAAAGAGGCAGACAGAAAGAGTGAGTATAGGCACACCAGGACCTCCCACCAGTGTATATGAACTCTAGATGTATGTGTCACTTTGCGTACCTGTCTTTACATGGGTACTGGGGAATTGAACCCAGGCTATCGGACTTTGCAAGCAAAAGCATTTAACCGCTGAGCCATCCATCTCTCCAGCTCCTTATTTATTTATTTATCTATTTATTTATTTATTTATGGGGTTTTTTTGGGGGGGTTGAGGTAGGGTCTCGCTCTAACCCAGGCAGACCTGTCATTCACTATGTAGTCTCAGGGTGACCTCAAACTCATACTGATCCTCCTACCTCTGCCTCACCAGTGCTGGGATTAATGGTGTGCGCCACCATGCCTTGCTCCAGCCCCTTTTTTAACTTTTTATTGACAACCTCTATTCATACAGTTTTCTAATTTTATTTACAAGCAGAGAGAAAGACAGAGAGGGAGACAAAGAGAGAGAATGGACATGCCAGGGTCTCCAGCCACTGCAAACAAACTCCACATGCATGCACCACTTTGTGCATCTGGCTTTATGTGGGTAGTGGGGATTTGAACTTGGGTCATGAGGTTTTATAAGGAAACACCTCAACTGCTAAGCCATCTCTCCAGCCCTAGTTTTCTAATTTTTAAATCAATCGTATTTTACATTTCCTATAATATGGTCCATTGTGTGGTCTGAATGCTCGTGTCTCCCCCAAATTTGTATGTAATAATACTAATCTCCAAGGTATTAGTATTAGGAGGTAGCGCATCAAGAAGGTACTCTCACATATGGGATTAGAGAGAGTCCTTTATAAGAGGCCCACAAGAGCCAGGTGTGGTGGTGTACACACCTAGAACCCCGGCAGCTGGCTGGTGAATTTAAGGTCAGCCTAGGCCACAGAGTTTTCTATGCCAGTCTGCAGTACATGGCAAGACACTATTTCAAAAACAGAAATAAAGCCAGGTGCCTTTAATCCTAGCACTCGGGAGGCAGATGTAGAAGGACTCCTGTGAATTCAAGGCCATCCTGAGACTACATAGTGAATTCCAGGTCAGCCTGAGCTAGAGTGAGACCCTACCTCAAAACGCCCCATAAAAAAACAGATATAGGTATAGATAAATAAATAAACACTCCTCTACCCAACCCCCACACACAAGATCCCTCAGCCCCTTCTGCCATGAGGTTACTGAAAGCAGACAGACATCTGTAAGGAAGCAGCTCTCACTCATTGTCAAATCTGTTACACCTTGATGTTGGACTTCCCGGGCCCCCAGAACTGCAGAATCAATCACTGTTGTTTACAAACCACCCAGTCTATTATGCCTTAATAGCATAACAGAACAAAGATAATCATTTTATATACTTCCAAATTTCTTAATAAGCAACAATGACATCATCTTCCCTTTCAATGTTTAATGTCCACGCCAAAACCAAGCAAACAAGCAGGAACCAACCTAGCAACTTTTTGGAATCTGCTTTTTACATAATACCAAAGGAAGACTAGAGGTGCCAGCCAGAAGTACAGAGGGCAGTCCAACACCGATAGAGAAAGAAACCAGCACAAATGGTATCCATGGAGATCTAGAAGGTACTTAGTCAGAAGTTCTGACTTTAAGTTTAAAAAGAAAAAAAGGATTTTACTTTAAAATAATAGGGGGTAAAACAATATGCCAACATGATTCTTAATTCTAAGTTTTCAGTTTCTTTTAAATAGCTATTTTTAAACAGCTATTCAGAAAGTTCACTAATAGGTACCAGCCCACACCTACAATCAACCTGACGGATTTTCATGCCTCCAAAAAAGAGATTCAGAAAGAATCTGCCTGGAAGTTTTCTACCATATAGGATTTACAAGGCTCAAGTACACACTCTGCAGCAAGAAGTAGTAATGTGAAAAAACTGAGGTTAAATTTGAAAAAACAGCCAAGAAATTCATGTTTCCAGTCTAAGTCAACCAGCCAATATCGTAAACATTCTTTTGAATTATACATGAACTCGACTACTTAAACCTACCTTCCCATTAGACCAGCCAGTTATCAGTTCACACACTCCATCAGAATTCAGGTCAAAAGCATGAATGCTCATGGCATGATTTTTTGACTGAAAAAGAATTCCAATAATTGGTACAGAAGTCTCTCAGTGTTAAAAGTATAAAATCTCTGAATATGAAAGGCTGAAATTATACTAACTTTAATTCTCCAGTATCGGGATGTTTTGTCATAAACTCCAACTGTGCCATTGGAAAGGGCATAACCAAATCGACTGCCATACATGGGGCACAGAGAGGTGATTATCTGCAAAAATAATAGACAAAAACACATTTTTCATTAAGACTCAATTTAATGTGAATTATAGCCTAATAAAATTGCATGACTTCCTGGGCATGGTGGCGCATGCCTTTAATCCCAGCACTTGGGAGGCAGAGGTAGGAGGATCGCCATGAGTTCAAGGCTACCCTGAGACTACATAGTGAATTCCAGGTCAGCCTGGACTAGAGTGAGACCCTATCTCGAAAAACAAAAAATTAAAAAATTTAAAAACATGCATGTCCTGTGTTGAGGAACTCTGCCCTCCAGGTACATATTTATGACCCACCATCTTGAAATCACAGCAGCTGTAACGATCAGTGACATTTCCTCATGGAAGGCAAGGTTGTAGGACTTAGGAGGCTCACACAGTGCATGAGGAACTAACTCCTCCACAAAGTTAAGCAGTTAACAATTGCTGGGGGGAGGGGAGACTTCAGTGGATAGCTGCTGGTAAAGTGCCGAGTCTGTGTGTAACTCCTCTCCTATGCTCCTGCTAACAAAACCCAATTAAACTCATCAGTTCACCAAGCTAGGCTTAGGTAGACTCATTTCTTTGGTCGGTTGTTTCCCTCTCTTCTGGGGTAAATAGACATATACACCCAAGAAAAGTCACATGGCACCTTCCTACAACTGAATGTAAAATGTAAAAGCACTGCTGAGGACTAGAAAAATGGTTCAGTAGTAGAAGCACATGCAGCACTAGCAGGAGGACCTGAGTTCAATCCCCAATACCTACATAAAAAGCCAGGTGTCGGGCTGGGGAGATGGCTCAGTGGTTCAAGACACTTGCTTGTAAAGCCTGTTGGACCAAGTTCAATTCCCCAGTACCCACATAAAACCAGATGCACAAAGTGGTCTATGCATCTGGAGTTTGTAGCAGCAGCAAGAGGCCCTGGCCATTCACACACACACACTCTCTCTCCTTGCAAATAAAACTAAAAAATAAGGGCTGGAAACATGGCTCAGTGGTAGAGTGCTTGCCCATCATGCATGAGGCCCTAAGTTCTATTCCCAGCACTGTAAAAACAGAACAACTTTTCTTAGGGTGGAGATAAAGCTCAGTGGTAGAGTACTTGCCCAACATGCACTCTGGGTTAAATCCCCAGTATCACAAAAAAGTGTCAAACAAACAATAAAACTGGGGCTGGAGAGATGGCTCAGTCAATAAAGTACTTGCCATTCAAGCATGAGTACCTGAGTTTAGATCCCCAGAACCCATGTAAAATCCTAGCACAAGAGAGGAAATAGAAACAGGAGAACCACCCAGAAGCTCACAGGCCAGCTAGGCTGGCAGAAACATTGATAACAAGGACCTTACCTCAAACAAGGTGGATGTCAAGAACAGACACAACCCAAAGTTGTCCTCTGACCTCCACATGTGTACCATGGTACATGTGTTCTCTCTCTCTCTCTCTCTCTCTCTCTCTCTCTCTCTCTCTCTCTCTCTCTCACACACACACACACACACATATCAAAAGAATAAAATCTTTTTAAAACAATAAAACTGTAGAAAATAAGGAAGAAAATAAGCATACAAGATTTGACAAGAGTGTCTAACCTGCACCCCACAGGCCATAGGTAATTACATGTGGCCCAGGAAAGTTATGACTATGACTCAATACAAAACCATAAACTTACTTAAAACAATGTATGAGATGCTTTGTAACTTTGTGTAAGTTGACTGCACAGTCTCAAGCATGAAACTTGTAGACGACAGTGTCATGTTGTAATGTCATGGAAAATAAACATGTGTGTTCTCACAACCCATGAACCTTGGGTTGGACACCCCTGCACCCAGAAGGTTTAATGATTACCCCAGATTTCTTAATTTACAATATCCTATAGTTTAAAGTTAAAGACGTATGGCTGGGCATGGTGGTACATGTCTTTAATCCCAGGATTTGGGAGGCAGAGGTAGGAGGATCGCCATGACTACATAGTGAATTCCAGGTCAGCCTGGGCTAGAGTGAGACCCTACCTCAAAAAAACAAAACTAAAAAAAAAAAATTATTGTTTGTCAGAGGTAAAAGGAAGTATATTCTTTTCAAAACCAAAAAACTAAAAGCCCAATCCTATGAATTTAGGTAGTACATAACAGCATACATAAATGCATATATTACACAGAAATATGTATAGGGCTATTATAAGGATTTAAATTTTATTTAGAAAATAAAATTTTAGATACTTCTCAGCACTCAAGAGGCAGAAATAGGAGGAATGCTATGAGTTCCAGGCCAGCCTGGGACTACAGAATGTGTTTCAGGTCAGCCTGGGCTAGAGTGAGAGCCTACCTCGAAAAATAAAAAAACAGAAATAAATTGAGGCTGGAGAGATGGCTCAGCAGTTAAAGATGCTTGCTTGCAAAGCCTAAAAGCCTGGGTTCAAATCCCCAGTACCCACACAAAGCCACACGAATTTGTCTGGCATTTGTTTGCAGCGGCACTAACCCCGGCAACTCCCATTCTCATTCTCATTCTCTCTCTCGCTCTCTCTCATTGCAAATAAATGAAATTATAAAAAAGAAATAAGCTGTACAATGCACAGAATAGTTATTTAATTTCCTTTACACCTACAGCTTTCCCACAAACCACCCACTCTCTTTAACTCTGAATGCAAAGCACTGTGTGAAATTCCATAATCCTCTGGCTCAGGGCATCCTCCTGGGGATTCTTCATACTGCTTCACTGCCAGATGAATCATGATTTGGCTAGTCTGGTAAAAATACTGGAGGCAAAACTAACCCAAATGACAGGAAAACACCCTGCACAGGAACAATTTTATAAAGTCCAAATTCTCATCAAGTCTAAAAATCCCAAATGGCCGGGCGTGGTGGTGCACACCTTTAATCCCAGCACTCAGGAGGTAGAGGTAGGAGGATCACCGTGAGTTCAAGGCCAGCCTGAGACTACATAGTGAATTCCAGGTCAGCCTGGGCTAGAGCGAGATTCTACCTCGAAAAACCAAAATAAATAAATAAATAATAAAAAAAAATTCCAAATGGTTCCCACCAAATGGGGAGACTCACTACAAATTAGCACCTACAGCCAGGGATCCTCAAAAGTTATTTTCAGAATGGGGTGTTCTTTGGGGTGGGTTATAAGCCCCCTTAGGAATCTAATGAAGCAGTGTGTGGTGGCTCACACCTGTAATCTGAGCACATGAGAGGCTGAGGTGAAAGAACTGCCATGAATTCAAGGCCAGCCTGGGCTACATAGTGAGTTCCAGGCCATCCTTGGCTAAACAGCAAGCCCTGTCTCAGAAAGCACCCCCTGCCCCATAAACACAATGAAAATAAGGAGCCTCTTTCTGGAAAAGCTCAAATCCTAGTAAGGAGAGGCCCCTCCATGGACACATTGTTACACTGCTGCTCTGTGCACTGGTTTTTCTTCACTTTTCTGTCCACAACTGTCATTTTACATTATAATAAATCTAGCCAGGCATGGTGGTGCATGCCTGTAACTCCAACAATCAGGAGGCTGAAACAGAAGATCATAACTCTAAGGCCAACCTGGGTTACAAAGTGACACCCTGTCTCAAAAAAAAAAAAAAAAAAAAAAAAAGCTGGGGAGATGGCTCAGTGGGTAAGACGTATGTAAAAAGTTGAGCATAACCAGGCATACCTGGAACAGGAGGATCACTGGGGCTCACAGGTCAGCCAGTCTAACTGAAAAATGGGCAGCACCAGGTTCAGTGAGACTGTTTCAGAGAAAAACGTGAGAGAACAGAGGACACCTACAGGGTACATACATCTGCACACACATTCCATACGCCACACACAATACACCACACATGCATTCCACACATATGTACAAAAACCTCAATAGTGTGAGAATATGGAAAGAATGCAGGATGACTTGTTATCCTGAAGCCATGGGATCTGAGAAGCTGCCCTGAATTCTTGTCAATACTGCATCTGAGTGTGCTGACACTCTTTCTTGCCCAAGGTTACCATAATTCTGAAGTGGTCCCACCTACCTCTGTTTCTGTCATTTCTGCCACAATCTCATCTTCTTTGAACACTCGGATATCAAAATCCTCAGATCCAACAAGAAGCTGAAAAAAAGGAGAAAAAAATCAGAGTTTAATAAGTCAACACAAAAAAAGATCCCAAAACCTCCTAAAAAGCCCTTTGTGAAATTAAAAGATTGCACTGAACTTTTGACAACAAAAGAAAAGTTAGGTGCTGAAGATCCTTGGTATTGTCCAAATTGTAAAGAACATCGGCAAGCCACAAAGAAATTAGACTTATGGTCCCTGCCTCCAGTACTTGTGGTTCATCTCAAGCGATTTTCATACAGTCGATACACGAGAGACAAGTTAGATACTTTAGTTGATTTTCCTATCAATGACTTGGATATGTCAGAATTCCTAATTAATCCAAATGCAGGTCCTTGCCGCTATAATTTGATTGCTGTTTCCAAC
>PVHP010047605.1:0-12831 GCA_004024765.1 Zapus hudsonius | reverse complement strand
CATTTATCTTAGTTATAAAAAATAAACAAAACAAAAAATAAGCTGGAGAGTGATTGAGGAAGACACCTGACATTCAACACACACACATATACACATACACAGACAGAAAGAGAGCTCATTAGGGATATAGCTCAGTGATAGAGTTCTTGCCTTTTATGTCCAATGCCCTGGGTTTGATCCCCAGCACCACAATTAAAAATGAAAAGCTCTTTCCATGTCACTCCATATCTTCCCAAGGCATTGGAAGCGTTTCGCAATCTGCATCAGTTGCATCTCAAGTCTTTACCACTGACTTTTCTTTGTCCAGAGCAGACCATATATTGGGGGGTCGGAGCCCCCTGGCCCCCTGCAGGTAGCCCAAGTCTCACCAGCCAGCAAGAGAAAGGGCTCAATCAGGGAGAGGTGAGGCAAATGGTAGGACAGACACACGCAACCGGGAGAAGTGTCAGGCAAATCTCATTTTATTTGAGCACCCAAAGCCCTTTTATAACCCGAGCTGCATTGTTCAGCCTATTTCTCTCAACCAATAAGATTCAAACTTTTTGATGGGAGCCAATCAGTAGAGTACAGCAGAGCAAAGTATGCCTCCTTAGGGGGCATTATTTTACAGCCAATCAGCAGGGTAGTTTGTTACATCATTTTCAGGAGGCAGGGTTATTGCCAGTAAGACGAAACTCAGCAAACAGGAACAAAGTTTATCAGCTACACAGAATTCAACAAGCAGGATCAAGGCTTATCAGCTACTACTTCTGGGATTCAAGGCGTGTGCCACCACACCCAGCTTTATTCCATATTCTAAAACTTAGCTTAAGGTTGTTCAGTTAGGCTGGGGCCTAACAACCATAGACTGTTATGTTCCCTGTTGCCTACAGTTCTCTCCACTTAGAATGTCTACCCCTCTCAGGCCTGTCTTACCCTTTGGGAAGAAGCCTCAGCCTCATCAACTCATTTGATGAAAACAGACATTTTCCCAAGATGTCTCATTGGCCTGGTCATGTAATTGTGCACTTGGTTTATTTTATTTTCCTAGTTAGATTATAAATTGTAGAAGGTTTTTAAAAATTTATTTGAAAGAGCAAGAAAGTGAGAGGGGAGAAAGAGAGAGAGAGAGAGAGAGAGAGAGAAAGAATATGGGCATGCCAGGGTCTTCTATCACTGCAAAGGAACGCCAGACACATGCACCACTTTGTGCACCTGGCTTTGTGTGGGTGCTGGGGAATCCACCCTAGCTGGTAGACTTTGCAAGCAAGTGCCTTTAGTCATTGAGCCATCTCTCCAGTCTACAGAAGGCATTTTATTCATATTTGTTTTTCCTCTTCTCCTGGGCTTGTAGCCCTGGAGAATGTAGACAACTTTTCCGTGTTGGTTTTGATGAAGATATCAGCTTGTCTAAATCCACCTCATTCACTACAGAAATGGCACTTCTCACCTCTTGGGTGGAGCTTGTTAGTCAAAGGAGGAACTGGTGAGGACTTTGGTTAGGGATTTGTGGTATACTACTTCAAACCCAGACTCTGCTCTAGCTAGATGAGATTGGGGTGTGCATTAGGAAAGGCTTATTTGGCAGCATGCTAACATTTCCCCTCTTCCTTTAGTCCAGATTTAAATGCTGGGGTGTGACTGAGAAGCAACTGAATAAACCATATCCTGTTCTTTAGAAGTTCATAAATCTATAGTTAATCAGGTACTCTGGCTGGTTATTGATAAGAAAGTAATTCACCTGATTACTTTTTAAAAATATTTTTATTTCATTGAGAGAAAGAGAAAATGGGTATACCAGGGCCTCTTGCCACTGCACCCAAACTTCAAACACATGTGCTACCCTGTGTATCTGGCTTTATGTGGGTACTGGGGAATTGAATCCATAATGACAGGCTTTACAAATAAGCATCTTTAACTGCTGAGCCCCTCAGCTGCTTGCTTTTTATTGTATATATGTGGCTAAGTGAGAACTGAATATGTAAGAGCCTAGTGAAGTGCTCTCTAATAGACAAAGCATGGGAAAATGCAAACAAGGAAAGAGCTTGTCAAGTTATGCTCTTTTCTACCAGTCTTATGTCTTAGTCAGTTCTGCCATACAAGCTGCCATAGACTGGATGGCTGAAACACTTATTTCTTACAGTTCTTGATCCTGGAAGTTCAAAATCAAGGTGCCCTCACATATGATGTCTGCTTCCTTGTTTTCAGGTGTCTGAGAGAAAGGCAAAGGAAGTTCTCTTCTTGTCTTCTTTTATTTATTTATGTGCAAGAAGAAAAAGAGGGAGAGAATGGATATGCCAAATCCTATTGCTACTGCAGAAAAAACCAAAAAAACTTCAGATGCATGTGCCACCTTGTGCATTTGGCTTTATGTGGATATTGGGGAATTGAACCTAGACCATCAGGCTTTGCAGGCAAGTACCTTTAACCACTGAGAAGTCTCTGCAGCTTCCTTGTCTTCTTTTATAAGGGCACTAACCCCATTCATGTGGGCTCCACCTTAATGTCCAAATTACCTTCCAAAGATCCACTTGAGATTTGGGCTTGCAATTGTGAATTTTTTTGAGAGGGGCACATTTAGCCCATAACACCTTGCCTTGCCTGGGTCAGACTTCACTTTGTTCTTTCCTACCCATCCTTCAGGGATCAGGGATCTTAGAAGAAAGCTCCTCTTCCAGGAAACCTTCCACTAGGACTCCAGGATCTACAGTATCCTTTCTTGAATACCAGGAATGAGTAGCATTTGCCACAGTTTAAAGCTTTATAATACCCTTAAGTTCTTTGCTACTGTGCTGTTTGGTTTCTAGTTAAGTTCCAAGTCCCTTGAATAATAGCAACAACAATAAATAGCTAATATGTGAACCAGGCGTGGTGGCACACACCTTTAATCCCAGCACTCGGGAGGGAGAGGTAGGAGGATCACTATGAGTTCAAGGCCACCCTGAGACTACATAGTGAATTCCAGGTCAGCCTGGGCTAGATAGAGTGAGACCCTACCTCGAAAAACAAAACAAAACAAACAAACAAAAAAACCAAACAACCCCCTCCCCAAAAAGCTAATATGCTATGTGCCAAGTTCAGGGCTAAGGATGTAGCTCAGTTGTATAGCACTTACCCAGCATACCCAAGGCTATGGGCTCCATCACCAGTAGCACAAAAGGAAACAGGAAAATAGCCAGGATGGTGAGGCACATCTTTAATTCTAGCACTCGGGAGGCTGAAGTAGGAGGATCACCATGGATTTGATGCCAGCCTAGGCAACAGAATGAGTTCCAGGTCAGCCTGGGCTAAGGTGAGACCCTACCTAGGAAAAAACAAAAACAGCAACAACAAAAATAAAACAACCAAAAAAAAAACAGAGAGAGAGAGAGAAAGAGAGGAGGGAGGGAGGGAAGGAGAGAGAGAGATAAAGAGAGAATGAGAGAGAGAGAGGAGAGAGAGATATCAAGCTTGTACAGGCAGCAATCAGAAGCATGGTTTTCCCTGTGCTGCTCAAGGTTAACAAGGACAGATGGATCCTGAAGCTCATTAAGAAAAGGGTAGAATGTGCTAGACTGATTTCAAAACAGACTCTCAAGTTTTTTCCTCTCCTATCCATGCCCATTCCTGTGTAACTTTATGCATCTTGTTTTATGATCCAGGGATCTCCTTACCATTTGAGTCATCCATGTATCTTGCTTGTTAGGAATTGTGATTCCTTATTTAACTCCAGATTTATTTAGTAACATGATATCTCATTTCTAAATATATGCTTTTATATTCTAATTTCTCATTTCTTTTTTTTTTTTTTTTTTGGTTTTTCGAGGTAGGGTCTCACTCTAGCCCAGGCTGACCTGGAATTCACTGTGTAGTCTCAGGGTGGCCTTGAACTCATGGTGATCCTCCTTACCTCTGCTTCCTGAGTGCTGGGATTAAAGGTGTGTGCCACCACACCTGACTAATTTCTCATTTCTTATCATGAGGAATACAGTTGGCACATTATTTAATAAAACTGTGGTAAGAAAAAAAGGGTGGAGATCCATGTTGTTATACTTACCTTCTCATTGCTGGGATTAAGCACTTGACCAAATGTAGTTGATGGTAGGAAAGGTTTTATTTTTGGCTTACAGTCTCAGGAGGAAGCTTCATCATGACAGGTAAAGCATGGCATGAATAGAGGCTGGTCATCATCTCTGCTACACCTGGTGGAAAACAGCAGCCAGAGAGTGAGCTGAGTTCTGGCAAGGAGGAGTTGCCTGCAACACCCCTAAGCCTGTCCCCAACAATACACCTCCTCCAGCAAGTCTCCACCTCCCAAATTGTCATCAGCTGGGGACCAAACACCCAAAACACATGTGTTTATGGAGGATACCTGATTCAAATATCACCACACATGTCCATAACAGGAGGAATAGAGAGCTGGATGCCATGAGAAAAGCCGCTGACAAGAAGGTGTAACCCCCTTCCTCTAAGCAAAATAAAACATTTTCAGAAAGAAAAACCATGGTGGACAGATTGTTCAGTGGTTAAAGGTGCTTACTTGCAAAGCCTGATGTCCTGGGTTCAATTCCTCAGATGCACAAAGTGGTACATGTGTCTGGAGTAGTTTGCATTGGCAGGAGACCCTGGTGTGCCCTCTTCATTCCTCCTTCCCTCCCCCCCTCTCTTCTCAAATAAATAATATCTAAGGAAAAAAACAGCAAAACAAAGGTTCAGACCCCTGCAGAATAAATAACACTGAAGTTTTCCATTGAAAACTCTCCACTGAGCCATTTGATCTTGCCCTAAATTCCAGTTCCATCTTTCATAGCATGAGGTCACTAATACCTATCCCCAGATGCTTAAGGACAATTTCAAATTCAAAGTACATTATGTGGCACACAGTAGACACTCAGAGTAGGAGCTCTGTATAAAATATGTGATAAGATGCAAAGCATTGTATTAGGTACAATTAGAAAGAACATATGAGGGGGCTGGGGAGTTGGCTCAGTGATTAAAGGCACTTCCTTGCAAGGCCTGCAGGCCCTGGTTCAAATCCCCAGTGCCCACATAAAGCCAGATGCACAAATTGGCGCATGCATCTGGATTTCATTTGTAGTGGTTGGGAGACCTGGTGCCACCCACTCATTCTCTTAAATAAATATTAAAAAAAGAATATACGAGGGTAAAATACCGCCTTATGTTTACAGGAAATAAAATCAAACAATTCAGATGTGTTGTAGTCAAACTTCTAGCTGCAACAAAGAACCCAATCAAAGCTGCTTGTGGAGAAATGGGTTTATTTTGGTTTATGCACTCAAGAGGAAGCTCAATTAGCAGGGAAAATGATGGCATGAGCAGTGGCTGGACATCACCTCCTGGCCAACATCAGGTGGACAACAGCAGCAGGAGAGTGTGCCAAACACTGGTAAGGGGAAGCTGGCTATATTACCCATAAACCTGTCCCAACAACACACCTCCAACAAAGTTCTAATTCTAAAACTGCCATCAGCTGGGGATGGAGCATTCAGAACACATTCGTTTGTGGGGGACACCTGGATCAAACCATCACAGTCTGCCCCTGGCCCTACAAACTAATAATCATACATAATGTAAACTACAATACATTCAGCTCAACTACAAAAGTTCCCACAGTTTTTTATTCATTTCAATGATATTCAAACATCCCCATAAACTAGTCTTTAACTGAGCCATAACAACAAAAACAAAAACAAAACAAAGCAAAAAACCCACAATAGCAGAGAACATACACACTACAAAAGATAGCATTGGGCATGGCAAAAACAGATTGAACCAATACAAGATTTAAAACAAACAGGGCAAGCATCAAACTCTAACCCCAAGTCCAATAATAACCAGTGATGGCTCTCTTGGAATTCCGATTCCGCCCCTCCAGCTCAGCTACTCACAGTCCAGGAAAACTCCATCTAGTGCTGGCAACTCTCCTTGGCAGCCATCCCACAGTCCTGGCATTTCACTGGATCTCCACTACAACCCACAGTTCATCCTCATGGTTCCATTGGGCCTCCATGCAGGCAATCCAACACACCTGCTTCACACTGCTAATGGATATTTCCAAAAACAAAACCGTGTTGCAAATCCAATGCCATCTCTTCCTGCATTTGTTATACTCCATAGTACCAGGTGGGCTATCATTTTGTTAATCCAGGAGGGAATAAAGCTGATTTTGAAGAGCAGGAACCTTCTTTCAGCATTCAGGCCTGTTATTTCAAAAGAGTCTGTATTGTTCCTACTGTCCCAATGCAGATCACCTGGCCCAATCTCAATGGTTGTAATCTCTCAAACAATTACAGCTGAATGGGAACAGTTTTGGCTAAAGGATCTCCTTTCTTTCTGTGCCATCTCCATCAGCTCTCACCATTTTTATGCAAAGCAGCCCCACACAAGTTCTCAGGACACAGGCAAGTAGAACACAGCAATCCTTTCACACAAACTGCTTTTGGCATAGTCTCAATCAAGTTTTTTCTCACCCTCATAAGTTAAATCTCACAGTCTGTAGTCCTTACTGCACTCAGACCTTTCAACTCTGACCAGAATGTTCCATCAAGCTGTATTGACAGCACTGCAAGATGTCTCCTAGGTTGAGGTTTCAAAACTGTCTACATTCTTCCTGTAAATCAATTCCAAAAAGCCAAAAGCCATAGAGTCAGGGTTCTACCAGCTATGGCAGATCCCACTTCTGGTACCCAAACTGTTGTAGTAAAACTTCTCATTGTTGTGCAAGAAAAGAACCTGACCAAAAGCTGCTTGATGGGAGGAAAGGGTGTATTTTGGCTTACAGACTCAAGGGGAAGCTCCATCATGGCAGGGAAAATGACAGCATGAGCAGAGGGTGGACATCACTTCCTGACCAATATCAGGTGTACAACAGAAACAGTGTTTGGGTTACAAACACTGATGAGGGGAGGCTGGCTAGAACCCCATAAGCCTGCCCCCAACAACACAGCTCCAACAAGGTTCCAATACCCAAACTGTCATCAGCTGGGGATCAAGCATTCAGAACACATTCGTTTCTGAAGGACACCTGGATCAAACTGTCACAAGATATCTGTGCTAGCTGAGGAGACAGCAAGAAACTCAGGAGCCCTGGGAAGTGGAGAGCTGAAGTGGATGGGATTTAAGTCAGAAGTGAGTCCAAGTCCATCGTGCTTCCCAGGAGAGAGGGAAGAGATGGACTGACTGGAACACTGGCTTTGTCTGCAAGTGTGCAAGTGTGGCTCTGCATGAGTGGGAAGGCTGGCCTGGCAGTTCCTTTCAGTCCACACACTTGGATGGATAAGCATGATGTTCTACATACAGGACAAGATACTCCCAATATATATGCTGTATGTAGAAATGGGATCTAGACTTATGATACAATGAAACAGATCAATCTCACTTTTTTGAAACACAAAGCTTGTGTTAAAAGATCTTGAAGGTTGGGGAAGATTGCCCAGTGGGTAGGCCTGGGATTGATTCCCCAGTACCCACATAAAGATGCACGAAGTGGCACATACATCTGGAGTTTGTATTAGCAAGAAGTCCTGGTACACTCTGTCTCTCCCTCCTTGCAAATAAATAAATAAAATATTAAAAGATTTTGAGTCTGTGATCCCAAGTTGTCTTAAGACA
This sequence comes from Zapus hudsonius, assembly GCA_004024765.1. Taxonomy (NCBI): domain Eukaryota; kingdom Metazoa; phylum Chordata; class Mammalia; order Rodentia; family Dipodidae; genus Zapus; species Zapus hudsonius. Next base: position 5,241 of record PVHP010047605.1, on the reverse strand, counting down.
ATGGTAAATGGAGCTGGAATTGGAAACTCACAGTTCAGCTAGCCTGATGTTTGTAGTCTGGCAATTCACTTGCAGTGGTAAGAGACCCTGTCTCAAAGAAGGACACACACACACACAAATGATACACACATAAATGAAAGATCTTGAACTGGGTGTGTTGACTCATGCAGGTATTCCCACATTCAGGAGGTTGAGGCACGAGGATTGCTGCAAGTTCAAGCCCAGCCTGGGCTACAGAGTAAGACTGTATACCAACAAAAATACTTTAGCCCCATCTGACCTCAAACTCAAAGGAGATCCTTCTTCCTCAGCCTTCTGAGTGCTGGGACTAACTGTGTGCCACCATGTCCTCTGCAGAAAAGATTTTAAATGTATCATATCATAATCTTAACAATCCCTGGAGGTCTCAAATTTTTCTTGTATCTGCTCATTGGTTTTCTGATTTTCTACAATGAGCATGTCCTGCTTTTGTCATAAGGAAAAATGAAAGTATCTATTGTTTTTGGGGTGACATATGAGCAGAGATCAGAGACTGAAGTAGTAAGATTGAGTCCATCTGGGAAAGCAGCGAGTAGGTAGAGGACGTTGCACGCAGTGTTGAAGGAGGATGAGAGAGGTGTGTCAGGAGAGCAGGAAGGTGGCAGGGCCAGGACAGCTGAATCAGTACCCACAGCGATGACATTCACATGGTCAGTTCCTTGACTCTGGCTATTGGATTCTATCCACACCTCTAGCCCATCGGCTCTGTAGGGAATTTATATCCATTGATGTGGCTTGCTCTCTAAGAAGCCCTGATTCTGCAAACTCTTCAGATAGAAAGTTGGAAATTGGGAATGAATGTGGGCGAAGCAGCCATCTGTTAGTAGAATTGGCCACATGGTGGTGCTATAAACCAGTCTATCAAAGTCCAGAAGCCTCTCCCCGGTTAGCTAGGAATGATTGTGTTTGTAGCCAGGAGGCCACCAGAGGGCAGAGAGGGGCAAGAGCCGCCGCTTGCAATCAGCCAGCAACACCATTGGCTATCATGCAATACAATAGATAGCTGAACAAATGAAACAGAATGACTAAACAGATCCAGAGCTTAGAATGAAAATTATTTATTTTTATTTATTTGCAAGGAGAGAGAGAGAGAGAGAGAGAGAGAGAGAGAGAGAGAGAGAGAGAGAGAGAGAGAGAGAATGAGAATGACCAAGTCAGGGACTCCAGCCTCTGCATATGAACTCCAGATGCATGCGCCACTTTGGCTTTCCGTGGTTACTGGGAAATCAAACCTGGGTCATTAGGCTTTGCAGGGAGGCTCCTTAATGGATGGACCATCTCTCCAGTCCCGATTTTCTAAGCAAGCAAAAATTAAGAAGGAGCTAGGGGGGCCAGGCGTTGTGGCACATGCCTTTAATTCCAGCACTGGGGAGGCAGAGGTAGGAAGATCATCATGAGTTCGAGACCACCCTGAGACTACATAGTGAATTCCAGGTCAGCCTGGGCTAGAGTGAGACCTACCTCGAAAAACCAAAAAAAAAAAAAAAAAAAAAAGGAGCTGGGGGGGTCTAAAATCAATAATTCAGTTTTGAGCAGGTTAACTTTGAGATGCCTGAGAGACATCTAGAAGGGGACACCATGCAGATAGTTGCAGAGCCAGGCATGGGGACCCATTTCTGTAGTCCCAGAGCTGGGAAAGAGGAGGTGGAAGAAGGATCCCTGGGGTTGCTAATTGGTAAGTTCTAGGTTCAATGAGAGACTTGAAAATACAAAAATAAAGTGGATAGGCTGGGAAGATGGCTCAGCAGTTAAGGCACTTGCTTGTAAAGCCTTCCAGCTAGAGTTTAATTCCTAAGCCACCCACATAAGGTAGACCCAAAAAGTGATGAAAATGTCTGTGTTCATTTGCAGCGGCAAGAAACCCTGGTGCACCTGTACATACACACATACACATGTAAATGAATGAACTTTTAAAAAGGTGGAGATCGGGAAACCCGATGTTAACCTCTGACACACACACACATACACACATGTACACACAAAGTACACACAGTAGACATACATGTACACACAGAGTACACACGTGCACATAAAATACACACACAAGTACACACACGTACACACATGCACACACACACAAGTACACACACAAGTATACACCCACACAAGTACCCACATGCAAATGTACTCGCACATGCACATGTGCCACACACATACACACATGCAAAAGGAAGAAACAAAACAACCAAAGAAATACAGGCTGTTTTGGAGCTCAGAGGACCTGGGTTGAACATCTGAACTTGGAAGCCTTCACTGTATAGAAGATGCAATTCAAGCCATGACAATGGATGGGCTGATTCAGATTATATGAGAAGGGAGCCCAGGACCCGCCCTGAGGACCCAACCATTACAGTCAGGCAGAAGAGGATCAGCTGGGAGGAGCTAGACAGAGAGCCAGCAGCATAGTCCAGGGCAGGAGTGTCTCAGGAGGAAGGAGGGAGCACTCAGCCGCTGGCACTGAGGCCAGGGAGCACAGAGATGCCCAGTGGCCGATGAGGTGGAGCTGAGCAGCTGGAGGGGAGTGAAGGGGAAGAGGGTGAAGAGGAGACAGGTTGTGGGCAGACCTCTGAGCAGAATTGATGTGAGCTGGGAGAAGGGACAACTGGGAAAGGTGCTGGAGGGGTCCCGTCCAGGGTATTTGAAGGTGGGCAGCCCTAGACCATGGGAAGGATGAAGTGGAGTGGGGAGTGTGTGTGGGAGAGAGGAGGGCCAATTGATAGTCAGAGGAGGGGAGGGGTCCAGACCTTCCCTAGGCTCTTCGCTGTGCCTAGATGCCCTTCTGCACCTAGTATCTACTAGTCTCCTATGGGCCCTCAAGGGCCAGCTAACAGGTCACCACTTCTCTATGACGTTGCCTAGTCCTCCAAGACAATTTAATTTAAAAAAGAAGAAGCTGGGTGTGGTGGCGCACACCTCTAATTCCAGCACTCAGGAGGCAGAGGTAGGAGGATTGCCATGAGTTCGAGGTGAGCCTGAGACTACATAGTGAATTCCAGGTCAGCTTGAGCTAGAGTGAGACCCTACCTGGGGAAAACAAAACAAAACAAAAAAACCTTTTTTTTTTTTTTTGGGTGGTGGTGGGGTTTGAAGTAGTCTAATATCATTTGCTTTTGTAGACAGAGACTAGCAGTATTTGCTCCCAGCATGATGCTTCCTTGATCTTACTGATGTGGAGTAAGGGGCGGGGAGGAGGGGTAACTTGCCCACTGAGATAATCAGCTATTTCTCTTAGTGGCTATTTCTGACATTTTGTGTTGTGGTGCCTGAGGAGCGAGACCCCCCACAGAGACCACCAGGGAGACCAAGTCCGATGCAAGCATCTGAGGATCTTTATTACAAGCTCGAGCTCGGGCCGCTATCCGACACACACAATGGAGCAGCAGCTGTGGGGATGCGACGCTGGACAGTTACAATTTTGGGTATTTAAGGGCAAAAACCACAAGAACCACAATTGGGGACTTTCCAAGCTTCTGCAGGTGTGGCTTTGATGTGTCTGAATAACCTGACTACAGACAGTCAAGGACCTTTTATCTATCTTATCGTCTGCTGGCTGAGTCTAGGGGTAGCAAGATCTTTTGAGAACATCTGTTTGAGGTCAGCTTTTAGCTAAAATGGAGGGCTGAGCACACAATGGAGTTCTTATGGCTATTTTGATCTTTTCAGTGTGTGAGGATTTTGGTGTTGTTTTTGTTTGTTCCAGCACCATGAACCCTTTTCACATTGTCTCAGGGAATGCACCTTAAATGGTGGGCCCTGCTAGACCAGGTAACAGACAACGGAAATGGAACCTGGAACCGCTAATCCCCTCTGTCCACCCACACAGCCAACCAGGTCAGAGGCCTGGGATTGAGGGATGATCCTGCATTCTTTCTCCCAGCTCAATGCAGGAAGAATACCCTCATTAAGATGAGAAGCCAGAGCTGGGTGTGGTGGCACACACCTTTAATCCCAGCACTTGGGAGGCAGAGGTAGGTGCATCACCATGAGTTCAAGGGCACCCTGAGACTACACAGTGAATTCCAGGTCAGCCTGGGCTAGAGTGAGACCCTACCTCGAAAAACCAAAAAGAAAGAAAGAAAGAAAGAAAGAGGTCGGGAGTGGTGGTGCACGCCTTTAATCCTAGCACTCGGGAGGCAGAGGTAGGAGAATCGCCATGAGTTCAAGGCCACCCTGAGACTACACAGTGAATTCCAGGTCAGCCTGACCTAGAGTGAGACCCTACCTCGAAAAACAAAAAAAAAAAAAGATGAGAAGCCAAACCAGGCAAGGTGGCTTATGCCTTTAATCCAGTCCAGAGGCAGGGGGATCCCTTTGAGTTTGAGATCATCCTGGGGCTACAGAGTGAGTTCCTGGTCAGCCTGAGCTGGAGTGAGACCCTACCTGGTGGAGGAGGGACTGAGAAACTGCAGGATCCTCTGGAATGTAAACATCAGATAAGACTGCCCTCCTCCTCCACATTCTTTCAGGACTTGGTTTTTGTCCCCCTCCTCCCTAGTCTCACTCCCATTTCCATCCCCGTCTTCCATCCTGTCTCTGCGTCCCTTTCTGCATCCTTCATGGTGTCCTCCTCTTTACACAGGATCAGGCACATCATGGCTTCAATACGGTGTTTATTCAAATAAGTGACGCCCCAGATAGCAACTGGAAATCAGAGCCATCTGCCAATCGCGATGCCCGCTCTCAAGTGCTGAAGGAGACCTGTGAGAGGTGACCATGCAGTGAAGAGGTGCCCAGGAGCCCTTAGGTCTGCATTATGAGGAAGGCTTCAGGGAGGAGGGTGCACTGGGCCTTGAGGGGAGTGTGAGACACTAAAAACAACAAAGCAGTGGGAACTCCAGGCGGGAGGAGGAGCTTTAGGAAGCTGTTGCCAGGAGCAGAGGTCTCAAAGGAGACAGAAATGAGGGTGGGGAGATGGAATGCAGGGATAAGATCAGATTTTGTACTTTCAACAAGGAGAAGCCACAAAGATGTTTCTAGAGCAGAGGATCTAGATCTAGCAGAGGAGTGGTGATAGAGGGGGTGTGGACGCCAACTGTGGACTGTAAACAATGCAGGTAGGAAGATGAGGGTCCTACACTGACATCTCCTCCTCCTCTTCTTCTTCTTCTTCTTCTTCTTCTTCTTCTTCTTCTTTTTCTTCTTCTTCTTCTTCTTCTTCTTCTTCTTCTTCTTCTTCTTCTTCTTCTTCTTCTTCTTCTTCTT
>PVHP010047604.1:0-12787 GCA_004024765.1 Zapus hudsonius | reverse complement strand
GATGGGTCCAGTTTTTCTCCTCTACAATTCACGGAGTATCATGAGAACAGCCCATCTATCCATCACATACCCTACCAGTTCCATATACCAGGTTCAATTCCCCAGTTCCCACATAAAGCCAGATGCAGAAAGTAGCACATGCATCTGGAGATTGTTTGCAGTAGAAAGAGACCCCAGTGTCCCCATTTTTTCTCTCACTTTCTCAAATAAATAAATAAAATTATTTTTAAAATATATTTGTCCAGCACATATACTGATAGAATAACATACACTCATGTCAAGAGGCATGCTTGGGACCTGGAGCCCTCTTTTGCCCAGGTAAGGGTGAATGTGATTACCTCCTCTAGTGACCAAATGCCCCCATCCTGGACTAACACTAACTCAAGCTGCTGTTTTAGATCAGCCTGTGTCTTTGATTAGCTATCTGGTCTTGGGAAGTGGCTCAGCCTTTCTGGGCATCTGCTTTCTTATCTCTGAGATGAGGGTGAATGAGGACATCATTTAAAGAAACTACACATTCCCCACGTTCATTCATCCCCTTCACTTAGCTCTGGGACCCACCTCACGTTGCATGCACAGGTAGGAAACCTCGATAGAATGTGCACATTGTGGCCCTGGGTAAAGAACTTACTGTTCAAATAAATAACTTTCCCTGAACCACTGGCTGTGAAAACTGCCAGTGAAGATGTGTGAAGTGTGATTACTTTGATGATGGAAAATTGGAAAGAGAATGTTCTAAATTGTGGCTTGCCAACTCTTTTCAGAGGCAAATATAATATTAATGGATATTTATTACATGATAATTAACCCCTTTCTCATGAGAAATGTTAAACTGGGTTTTTCCACATGTTCCCTTCTGCTTGTTCCCGCAGTAGTCCTGGGGAGTGAGCGGTCTCCTTTATTTTGCAGAGTAAGCAGTGATAATAGCCATATTGAGGGTGAGAGAGACTTACAGCTTGCCCAGCATTACCCAGTGAGTAAAGAAGTGTCAGGATGGGAACTCAGGTCGATCGGGGCCACAGGTCTTTGTTTTGCACACTGGGCACACTGCTTCCCGGGTTTATCAATGAGAAACTTTCTCCAGTATCCCAGAAGACATTCATAGAATTATGATAGCACATCATTCAAAAATGTCGTGATCCCACTTCACCCTCATGTCCCTGGGTGAAATAAGTGGAGAGTCCTGTCTGCATTTGACCAAGAAAAGAAATAGATTCAGGGAGGAACCGCCTAGGTTCTGGGGAGTCAATATTAATAATAAGCATTTACTGAACACCAGCTATCTGTATGTCTTGCAAAGTGGAGCTTGGATTGTTCTTTTAGTGCCATGAAAAGCCTCCCCATGTCTTTAAATAATATCAATTTTATACATGCCATCAGATCTTAAATATTAGAATCCTATGCCAACTGAACTAGCAATGAAGGATACAAAGTTGAAACTTTTTTAAATCTAAAAAAGCAGAGAAAATCTGTCGGTCTCCCTGCACTTTGTCTGGGTGGGGGCATTCATTTATTTATTTAATGTTTCTTGGCCATCTCCTCTATGACACATAGCAGTGTCCAGACAATATCCACTCAAAAGAAATGGTAAAGGTTTTGATTTTGATGTGTGATGAGCTTTGGCATATTTGAAGAAGAACAAGAAAAATAAAGAGACTATGAATTACAGCTAAAATACAGATAAATGCCAGGTATGGTGGCGTACACCTTTAATTCCCACACTTGGGAGTCAGAGGAAGGAAGATCACTATGAGTTCTGGGCCATCCTGGAATATATAGTGAGTTCCGGGTCAGCCTGAGCTACAGCAAGACTCTACCTCAAAACAAAACAACAATAGAAAAAAACAATACAGATAAGAACAAAGCAAGTAAGAATATTAGAAAAGTATGGCCAACTCTTGCTTAAAAATAGAGCTGAAAATACCCTAAATTACAAAGATTGGCATGTCAAATTCAAGAGCACATCACAGCACACACTTTGTTCAAGGAGAGCTTAGAGAAAGGGCAGCACAGAATCCAATATTAGACACTTATTCTGTAATTCATCACAAACATTAAGGAATAACATGCAGTTTATTGATGACAATTATCTCAATAAACACAAGAAGCAGTCACTGAGGTTAAACACTCAAAACTAAATCTTTAAAATTGTCAGCAAGTCAAGAATAGAAAGTTCTCCAAGGTAAAAAACAAAATCTATTAGAAACTATTTGTGATTAAATAATTAATAATGAATTCTTAGAAGTGTTTCCACTAAAGATAAATGCAAAGCAGAATTGATTGTTATCACTAAAAATAGTCATTATTGTTCTGGAGGGCCAAAGACAGAAGAGGGGAGGGAAGAAAAGAAAGAGAGAAAAAAATGTTAGAAAGCAAAAAACAAAAAAACCTTTCACTCTTTATAGATACTCTGTCTACCTTAAAAAAAAACAAAGACAATTTGCTGAAACTTAAAATAAGTTCAAAACTATAGATAGAAACAACACAATATAATTAATCTAATAACCACCCTATATAACAGTACTAATTAATTTTATAATAATTCCCAATGATTCAATTTGCAACAAAAAATCTTAGAAAATAAACGAAATTTTTTAATGTAGCAGATTTATTTAAAGTAACTAAAGAAATTTACTGAATAGCAGAAACACCTAAATAAATAATATTTTAAAAAACATTTTTGGCTGGGAATTCTAGACTTAGTATTAAAAATGTGATTTCCCCAAAAAATATTTACCAATGCAATGCTTATCTAAATTCAACAGCATTTTTATTCAAGTCTTTTCTTATTGGAAATCAAAACATTGTAAGCTGTAGTAATCAAAGTGGTCTGTAATGCTTTAGATATTAACAAATTGATTCTGGGAAAGAATAATAAACCTAGAAACAAACTCAAGTGTATATTAAAATTAAGTACACAATAAAGATTTTAATTCCGATTAGTGACGAAATAATAGACTCATTCACAAGTGGAATTGAAACAATTACCTAGTCACTTGGGGTCAAAGAATTACATTAGATTCTTTATTCCTGACATGTATCCATGGAAAACAACTTTCAGACAGATTAAAAGTAAAACTATTAAAATATTCAAAAAAAATATAAGTGAAGAGGAAAGGTGAATTTTTTTTTAGTAACCAAATACACTGAAGCATCTACATGGGCTGGAGAGATGGCTCAGCGGTTAAGGCAATTGCCTCCAGTGCCTAAGGCCCCGGGTTCAATTCCCCAGGACCCACATAAGCCAGACCCACAAAGTGGTGGCCCTGGTGTGCTCTCTCTCTCTCTCTCTCTCTCTCTCTCTCTCTCTCTCTCTCTCTCTCTCTCTCTTTCTCTCTCTCTCTCTTTCTCTCTCTCCTTGAAAAATGAATAAATAAAATACCAAAAAATTCTACAAAAGTTTCACCCAACAGCTGGTGAATACATATTCTACTCAGCAGCCCATACATTTTTTTCTAAAATATACCAAATTCTGAACCATAAGACAAGTCTTAGCAAATAAAAAAGAATTGAAATAATTTTAATTATATCTTATAGATCATAATGATATATAGCGAAAGAAGTTAGAGAAACTACACAGCTACGTGGATATTCAACAATAATCTCGTGAAAGACAAGCAGGTCATTGAAAAATCAAGAATGACATTTAAAATTCCTAGAATCAAATGAAAATGAATACATAACTTGACAGAACCTTTGAGACAAAAGATACAGTTTTAAGAGGAAACTTCTGCTGAGAGGAGAAAAGAATCAATGGTCTCAGCAAACAGTCAATCCTGAGTGCTGCAAATCCTAGTCTTCCAGGAAAGAGTAACCACTCCACAAGAGGGTCTCCATGCCCGATACTGTGAATCAGATTAAAGACCCGGAGCTGAGGAGGCCACAGCACATAGGCCCTCGGCTGGGAACCTACCACCATTTTGCTTAACAGACATATTGTCCAACTGCCTTCTAAATATGTTTGTCTATATGCAAAGATTAGTGATGCCCTCAGCCTTGGGCAGAAGACATTGCTGTTTGCGGTGGGCTTCAGTTAATGCAGAGTCTCCTAACTGGTCAGAGTGCTGCAGACAAGTGACCGCTGAGCCATCTGCATCAATGCCCTCCAAGGCTCCAGGGACCTCGTGGACTTGAGAGCTGAGGGTAGGAAGGAACTGCAGAACCCACTCACCTGGAAATCACATGGCCATGGTCCTCATGACCCCTCAGCAGCCGGGGTTCCCTGCACAAGACATCCCGTAATGGATGGGAGAGCATCTCGTCAGGCCCTTTGAGGAGTTACTGGCAGTTAATGGTTGCCTGGGGAGGTAAGTCATTCTCCTCAATGCTATACTACTAGTATATGGAGGAGAGATGAGGTTTAGTGGGAGGGGCAGAGGGACATGAGAGGGTGACGGGGGTGGTCTGTATAATCAAAACATGTGTGTCTACGAAACTGTCAAGGGAATAATGAAAGAAAATCAAGGGAAGGTCAAAAATGTGAATACCTACATCAAAATTTAAAGATATCTTACATGAATAACCTAATGATGTGCTCCAGGGCTTTAAGAACACACACACACACACACACACACACACACACACACACACACACACACACACAAAGCCAAATCCAAAATTAGTAAACGGAAGAAAGAATAAAGATGAAAGCATAAATTAATGAAATAAAAACAAAAAGAGCAATACAATCAATGAAATTAAGAATTTGTCTTTAAAAAAGTAAAATTGACAAATTCTTGGCCAAACTAACCAAATGAAAGAGAAAGAAGAGCCAAATTAATAAAATTAGAAATAACAAGCAAGACAGTACAACAAATACAATAAAATTCAGAAGATCTTAAAGGAATACTTTGAAAACCTGTATTCCAATAAACTGGAAAATCTAGAAGAAATGGATAAATTTCTGGACACATATGACCTAAAAAAAATGAAGCCAAAGGAATATGAACTACTTTAACAGATTTATGATGAGCAATAATACTAAGAAGTATGAGTCTCCCAACTCGTCACCTCCGTGGCCAGAGTCGGCCAAGTGTGACCCCCCCCTCCAGAATCCATATACATATGACCCTTGCACATCTGTAACCGCTGTCCATGGTGAGCAGAGAGCAGGGAATTGCTGATGCTGGCTAATGGACAGCAGCTCTGAGTTGAAGGAGAGACTGTCTCAAGAGAAGAAATATACAGGTGAGTGGTAAAAGGACCCTCCATGTCCTCCTCTGGCTTCTGCATGCACACACACAGGGTGAACCCACAAGCACACACACGGACATACATCACATGCCACACGCCACACCATGCACACTCAAAAAAAAACTAATAAAGAAAATTTTAAAAGCCCAGGACTTAACTGATTCACTGCTAGATTCGACCATACCTTGAAATAAAGAACTAATACCAAAGCTCCTCAAATAATCCCATAAAAATAGGAAGAAAACGAGTGCTACCAAACTCCTTTTATAAATTCAGTATTGTCCAATACCAAATCAGATCAGGAAACTCCCCACACAAAAAAGAAAATCTTAACCCAATATCCTTAATTATTATATGTATGCAAAGATACTCAGTAAAAATCTTGAAACCCAAATAAAATTCAACATCAGATTAAAGCATCATTCCCCATGAGCTATGTACAATAAATCAATAGTCGATATTAAGTTAGGTGGGAGAAAACCTAAAAGCATTTTGTTCAAAAAATCAGAAATGAGATAAAGGTGCCCACTGTCTCCGCTGTATTCCATATGTGTGGCATGTCCCTTTAGCATATTAAATCTCCACCAAAGGGTATAGATTTCCATACTCTAATGAGCTATAAATCACCTTGGGACTTTACACCTGCCTTAGTGGTAGATTTTAGTTGGCCTTGGTCAGGCTATCCAGCCTTCCTCTTTGCCAACTGTTTGTTTATCCACACTAATGTTTTACACAAGGCCTTCGAGATCTCACTATCTATGCTACTCTCCTGCCTCAGTTTGGCAAAATGTAGAAAGATAAATGTCAAGTGTTGGCAAAAAATGTGAAGATGTCAATGTGAAAATGTCAATCTCATAGTGTATGGAAACTGGTAAAACCAATTAATAAAGACCATTTTAAAATACTCATCAAAATTTAAAGTGCATGTGTATGTATTCATGTGTATATACACATACACATATATACACATATACATGAGATCTCAAACTGTTTTACTTATAGGACTTCTTCCATAAGAAATACTTCTACGCCCCATGCATGTATGTGAATCCAAAAATATACATTACAATGTTACATAGCAAAATATTAAAGACCTTCCAATTGATTATCAGCAAGGTATTACTGATTACTAAATTGTGGTATAACCATCCCATCCCAAACACCTCCAATTCATCATTCTCAAAAAAGATTGGAAGATGCCCTCCTATCATTTATGACATTGGCTTGTGGTGGTTCAAATGTAAAATGTCCCCCCAGAGACTCAAGTATTTGAATCCTTAACCCCCTGTTGGCACTGTTTAGAAGGTTTGTGGAGCCTTGGGAGGTGGAGCCTTGCTGGGGGAGGTATGTCACTGGGGGTAGGCCTTGAGGGTGTAAGAGTTCATCCCCACTCAGTGCTTTTGTACGTTCTCCTTCCTCCCTGCTGATGTGAAGCCGGCTGTCTGCTCCTGGCACGCTTTCCCTCCTCCCCCCATGATGGACACTTCCTCTCAAAACCGTTAGCCAAAATAGACCCTTTTCTTCCATAAGCTGCTTGTGGTCAGGTATTCTGTCCTAATAACAAGAAAGTAATGGATACAACTTGTATACTCCCTTGTTGTAAACAAAAACTTAAAAATAAACAAAAACCAAGAGTTGGTAAGGCTTTCTTAGAACATACATGGCCTAGCCTATAACTGCCTGTCATCTCAACCAGCCTAGATGAAAAAATAATTTAACTAATAAAGCAATCCATATACATAGAAACCTGTAACTTGCCTCCTAAAAAATTGTAAGTCTATAGGAATCAATACTTGAAATTGCAAAATAAAATTCAAAATTGCAATTTAAAATAATTAGCATGCACATTTTGTATTTTCTAAATAATGTCAATCTTCTGTTTAAGCAATCTCTACAATAGCCCTCTGAGTTGTACAAGATAGTTGCTACTGTCCTGTTTTGTGGAAAGGAAACTGAGGTCCATAAAGGTAATGCATTTGCCCCAACATTGCCCACGGCTAAGAGGCAGAGAGCCAAGACTGAGTACTGGCTTTCTGACCATGAGATACGTACTTATGCATATAAATGTAATTCATGACAAACTAATTAGGAATGTCCTGTTTATCGGAGCTCTAACCTGATAAATTTAACATCAAGAATGTTTTCCCTGACCCAGAAATGAAGAAACCTGATGCCCCAGTGCCAGTCCCTGCCCAGTCCTAATGCAGAAGTCTTTGCTTGGATACTGTGCCTCTTCTCCAGTGAATCGCTCCTAATCACACTGGGTGGGCTTCCCTGCCCCTAGAAGCTTAGAAATACAGGCTTGAGTGGGTGGGAGTGGGGGCTGGAGAAACCTTTGAGAAGCAAGCTGTGCTATTCTCATTGTTTTACTCAAACATGAATCTTTGTTCTCCAATGCAAATTTTGAGAAATTGGTGCCAATCTGCTCTGAACAAAAGAATTTTGGTCTGAACAAACAAAATTTGAGATAGAAGTCTGGCTTTCCTGGTTGCACCCTTGAGCATCTGCCGCCCCTTCCCCCGAGGTTGGATCGTTCCCAAAGGTAGAGGCAAACTTTCAGGAAAACTTCGTGGGTTGCTTCCCAATTATAGAAGACAAGGTGAGCCCAGGGCACCATATGTCAAGGTAACAGAAATAAACATCCTTGCACTGCTTTGGAGATGGGACTGGCTGCTCCTTTAACCCTTCCTCAACACCTCAAGGACCTTAGGGTTCTGAGAATGGAGAACTGCGTTCCAATGGGTATTTATGAAAGACCTGATGCGATACATAATCCTAAATGAACTTTTCCAGTCTTTTTGTCAATATGGATACTATTTTAATTATCTATACTAAGCAAATCACAAGGGTTTTTGTTCTTTCTTTTTTAGTCATACACAAAAAGAAACATCCTAAATGGATAATTTTTTTCTGAATGTTGTGTTTGTGTTGAAATATATTTATCATTTTAATAACTGTATATTTCATTCCAAGGTGTGACTCAATTTACTTACTACCTTATTCCTGGGTGTTGACATTTTTATAATTGTACTGAAATTATAAATAATCACTTTATGAAGATTCTTGTGATAAGGCTCATTTATGGAATGATTTCAAATTGTAAGAGAGAATGTATTGTGGTGAAGGATATGGGAATCTTTTTCATTCTTCATAGTTTTGACAGATATTTGAGTTCGACATCAATCTACTGGACTGGAGAGATGGCTTAGCAGTTAAGGTGGTTACCTGCAAAGTAGAAGGACCTGAGTTCAATTCCCCAGTGCCCATGTAAAGCCAGATGCACAAGGTGGCATATGTGTCTGGAGTTTGTTTGCAGTGGCTGGAGGCCCTGGCACATCCATTCTCTCTTTCTCTCTCTCTTTCTCTCTCTCTCGCTCCCTCTTTCTCTCTTGCTCTCTCTCAAATAAATAAATAAATAAATAAAATATTTTAAAAAACATCAATCCACTAGCCTCAATATCAGACATTGACTTCAATTTTGCTATCATTAATTACATTTGTATGTGGATTACTTTTTATATTTTAATTTTTCTTTGTCTATCTCGTGTTTAAGTTTATGGTTTTTACACTCACAAAGGCTGGGTATTTGAAAGCACACTTATGTTCTGATAAAAACAAATACTACTTAACAGTTTGTATGGTAAATATCAAACAAAGAAAGCCTGTATCCACCACTTTAATAATGGATCTCTCTCTCTCTCTCTCTCTATTCTCATCTGAAGAGTATATTTTGTACTAACATTGATTCTTCAGGTTCCATAAACTTCAGGGCTGTCACGGAGATTCCTAGATTCATCTCCACCCATTAAATCAAAGTCCAGGAGCACTCTATCCTGTGTAGGCTGGAATCAGGTTGGATTCTAAGTAAGGGTCCAAGTGACAATTGTCACTTGGGAAGTTTGGACACATTGGTTGAAGCCTACAGCCATTGAGTGAAAGTCCCTGGGAGTCAGATTTCCAGAGAACCCCAGGCAGTTGGGCCCATGGAATAACAGGGCTGCCTGGAGGCAACACATGCCTATCTAGAAAGTGTGTTTGGAAGTCAAATTACCAGTTACCTGTCAGATGCTGGAGTCCCCTTTGAATTTAGGAGCCTTCTCTTCTCACAGCTGGAAGGTTCTATCTACAGAGTAGCTCTTGTAAGACCTTTCCATCCTAGCACTGCTTAATTCTGCAATGTTCATAATAAAACAAATCGTCCATTGGTGCAGCTTCAATATTTTCCTATTGGTCTGTCTAAGAAGTCCTACTGTGGACTTTGGCTTTGGAATAGGAGTAGGAGGTGAAGCTGGCTGAGATCAGAATTCCAGAATATTCTGTTATTTAGCAACTTTTCCCGCTGATGCCCAAATCCCCTTAAATAATCCCAGGAAGCTGTCACCAGCCTCCAGGAACTCAGTGACTGAGCGCTTCTAGGTCCATGACACCCTTTTCATGAGACTGAGAACCATTACCCTTACCAACAGTTTATACAAAACCTAGCAGTGCTCATGGGGGTGAGGGTAAAATGAGTCACTGAGATAGGGACCTAGACTAAGTCTCATGGCACCTAAGTCCCTTTCCAGAAGTTCAGGGTATTATATCTGCCAGAGAGCAAAGGAGCTCAACTTCATTCTGTAAGGAAGTAACCACCAAAGTGCTCTACTTAGGTTGTGTAAAACCCAATCTTCCTAAGACCTTCCCAGGAGTTACGAGAAATGAGACCCATCCTCAGCCAGGTCCCAGGTCTCAGAGGACTCACCTTCTAATGCATTGATAGATAAAAAGCCTCCATCTGGATGACGCATAAAAACCACTAGTGTCTTTTTCTTATTACAAAAGTAATCAAATCTCATTGTAAAGACTGGGGAAACAGTTCAGTCAGTAAATGGTGATGCAAGCATAAGGACCTAAATTCAATCCCTAAAACTCAGATTAAAAATGAAAAAAATCTGAGCATGATAACACAGGCTTTGATTCCCATACTGAGGAAGGGGACAGGCAGATTCCATCAGCTCACTGACCAACCAGTCTAGACTCATCGACGACCACCAGGTCAGTGAGAAGCCTTTTCTCAAAAAAGGTACACAGCCTTCCTGAGGACAGCACCTGAAGTTGTCCTCTGACCTCCACAAGCATTCGCCCACACACAAACACACAAAATAAAATAAATTTAAAAATTAAAATTAAATAAGAAACCCACTGTAGGGCATTTGAACCCCCCACTCCAATCTGGAGGGAGAAGCTTGAAATAAAACATGTGCAGGCTCTTATAAGAGGTGACTTCCAAGCATTAGAAAACAAGCACATTAAATCCAGTGAAGCCAAGGGAGATCCAGAGGTGGGTGGCAGAATGGAGCAAGGGTGGAAAGGAACTACGAGGACCACTGAATGGTGGCGTACATGAATACCCACACCTTGCTGGCCAGTAGTCTGGTCAACTACAGAGCAAGTAGGAAAGCCTTTTTCTTCTCAAGACTGTCACGGAGACTGTGAAAACTGGGCTGGGGGGCAGTTGAGAGCCATCCTTCACAAACAACTCAGGCCAAACCAGTTATGACTAAAGAAAGGAAGGTGAGTGACTCCTGAGGGAACCCTGTGGGCTTCCCAAGGCAGAGCAGAGCTAGGCAGAGCTGGATCTCAGAGCGTTGAGAACAAGAAGAATAAGGTGAGGAAACGGGACCTGTTTAACTTCCCTGGAACATGGGGAAGCAGATACTGAGCACATGGTTCAGTCGCCTCCTTCCTAAGGAATTCCACTATGCTGGGGCCTTAGGAAAGGGAAGTCCATAAGCACAGAGGTCGACCCACACCAGCCTCACCCACTCCTTCCATCTTCCAGAGCTAAAGAGGTAGTAGTAGCCCAGGGACCCATGTTCAAGTTCCTTTTACAATGTTTATATACACTATATCCAGTTAACACTGAAATATTAAAATTCTCTCACACAGTTAAAAATCCTTTGAAAACATCATTTTAAAGACAGTATCATTACCATATTTTATTTAAATATTTCCCATTTTAGAGTGTTAGATTATTTCTATTTTTACTATAATATATGATGCTGCAATAAATATCTTTATTCACACATCTTTATCCACATACCCAATTATTTCTTTTTTAAAAAGACAAAGTAAACTATACATATAGAAAAGCAGAAATGAAAAGTGTACAATTTAATGACTTTTCAAAACACGAACATCCCACAGAACCACCATCCACAGTAAGAAGCAGAATTTGGTTGGAACACCAGCCCTCTTTGGGCCGCTCTCCAATTACAATGCCTCCCTCGGGGAATATGATCTGAACTAGTCTGTCTTTTCATTAAGTTTTACAAAATACCTGGGATAACAAACATAAAAAGAGGAAAAGTCTATTTTGGCTCACAGTTTCAGAGGTTCCAGTCCATCATTTGTCCCTGTTGCCTTAGGCCTTTGGTAAGGA
This sequence comes from Zapus hudsonius, assembly GCA_004024765.1. Lineage (NCBI taxonomy): Eukaryota > Metazoa > Chordata > Mammalia > Rodentia > Dipodidae > Zapus > Zapus hudsonius. Next base: position 1,173 of record PVHP010047604.1, on the reverse strand, counting down.
AGCCTATCATGGCAGCAAGGACTTAATGGGTTTAATGGAGGTACCCATCTCTTGGGGGCCAAGAAGTAAAACAGAAGAAGGGGGAACTAGAATCCCAATATCCCCTTCAAAGGCACATTCCCAGTAACCTAACACTAGGTTGTACCTCTTAAAGGTTCTATGACCTCCCAATTGCACCATGGGCTAGGGACCATGCCTCGAACATGTCACGCTTCGGGAAACACTCTAGGTCTAAACCAATTTTTAACACCAATGAACTGAGTTGCATATAAATTCAAATATGTATTTATATAGTCGCTTATTCATACACATAAATATATTTATGTTCATATTTAGTAACATGTTTCATACTTTCATGTATGTATTTGTCATCGATATATTTATAGATCTTCATAGATATAGATTAGATATCTTTGAGTTTCATGTAAATTCAAATATAAAATCACACAGATTTTGTCTCTGGTTCCCTTTGTCAACAAGTTCATTGGATTCATGCATGTTTTGCTTGTAGCCATGGTCCATTCATTTCTAGCGAGTAAATGCACAAGGCTCCTTTTGTGTCTGTTTAGTATTTCTAGCTCTTAGCAGGGCCATTAGGCTGCCGCAAGCTACTCAATCAGAGCCCGAAGCAGAGCACAGCTGATTTTTGTTGCTGTTGTTAAATTCTAAGTGGATTCCTGGGTAAAAAAGAAATGAATATTTTTAGGCTATGGACATGCACTGTTATTTGCTTTTCATAAAAGCTGTGACAATTTGTGCTCAAGAGAAAAACCCCAAGTTTCTCTGAAGAGCTGAATCCCAGGATTATTCTAATAACAACAAAAATTTTAAATCCTAATAGTATTTTCTGTTAGAACTATTGTAAGTTATAAATATTAAAGTGCTGTTATCATGTTTTATAAAAACCCTTTGTGAACTTTATTACTTAATTCTCACAAAGCTGAGGGGTAAATTTTATGTCTATCAATTTTATAGCTGAGAAAACTAAGACTCAAAAGCTCAAAGGAGGGCTAGGAATATGGATCCAGGGTTAAGGCACAATGCCAAGGACCAGGGATCAATTCCCCAGTACCCATGTAAAGCCAGATGCACGAAGTGGTACATGCATCTGGAGTTTGTTTGCAGTGGCTGGAGGCCCTGGCGCACTCATATTCTCTCTCTCTGTCTCTCTCT
>PVHP010047603.1:0-12832 GCA_004024765.1 Zapus hudsonius | reverse complement strand
CTCTGCCACAGCACTGCAAACAGCGGCAGGAAGGTGTGCCAAATACTGGCAAGGGGAAGCTGGCTTATAACCCCCATAAGCCTGCCCCCAACAACACAGCTTCATCGAGGTTGTAAAACCCAAACTGCCATCAGCTGAGGATCGATCTATCAGAACACATTCATTTGTTTGTGGGGGACACCTGTATCAAACCATGACACCACTTTTATTCTTTCTCAGAACCACTAGGGGGAGGTGATTTCTAGCAAATTATACAAATCTGCAAATACCAGATGAATATTTTTAACATACTAACCGCTGGCTTTTTTTTTCCTGTATGTGCTTTAAAAATTAAGAATTTTCTTTAGTAGTTATAGGTTTATAGAAGAATGGAGAAGAAAATGTTGGGACTTTTCATTTATCCTTTCTCCATTTCTATCAGTTAATTCTATCATCAGTGTCTTGCATTATTGTGGCACATTGGTTACAACTGCTGATCCAATACTGATATCTTACTACTAAGTAAATTGCCTGTTCTACATTAGGGTTTAGTTTTGGTGTTGTGTATTCTATAATGTTTTAAACTAATTTCATAGGTTAGCATACAAAGTGTTGGGTTTCATCAAGGACTCTTCATACATATATGTTATAATTTTATTCTCCTCTCTTCTCCCATCCCTCTCTCTTACTCTAGCCAATTCCCTTTCTTTCCCCAGTTTGTCCATTACCTTCCACATTCCTGTTCCATATAATTCACAACCTTCCAATTTCTCTTCTCCATTAAGACCTCTTTTCATCTCTTAGAATCTCTTTTCTTGCTCTATGACCTACACCACACACAGACACACACACACACACACACACACACACACACACGGAGATATGTATGTGTGTATGCATGTTTTGTATATACACATACACATTACATGCATACATTCACAAGTTTAAATTTAGATTCTACAAACAAGAGAACACATGGTATTTGCCTTTCTCTGTGTGGTTTATTTTCCTTAACAAAATGTTTTATGGTTGTATACATTTTCCTGAATATGAAATAATTACATTTTTCTTTATGGCAGCATGCTTCTAGAAATTTTTACAAAAGTATAATGACATCTACCCACCATTTATGCTATTATACGGAATAGTTTTCCATAGATTAGTACTGCCTGGAGCCTTGATCACAGAAGTTTCTTACTGCAATGGACAATGGTTAATGCAGAGAAATTTTCTGAGAGTAAGTAACTGCTGTGTGCTCAGCCTCAAGCAGGACATGTGACCCTCCCACCCCCGGCAGGGCTGAGGAAGCCTCAGGAAGAGGGAGTGCAGGAGGAGGGGGAGAAGGACTGTGAAATGCTGTCTCCAGGATCCGACATGGCCATCACACTCATAGATTCAAGGCAGCTGTGGTTTCCAGTACCACAGATCGAACCTTTCAGTGTTTCACCATTGAGGGGGAAGGACACATAGACCCCCCACTTCCCAGAGTAGCTAATGGCAGCTAATGTTTACTGGGAGAAGAGGGTCAGGTTCATCAGTAGTGTAGACAGTAGTAGATTGGTGTCTCAATCCAATGTAAGTAACTTTCACCCATGAACACTCAAGGCCCTGGAACTCAAGTCAGCGTGTTAGGAAAGGGATGACAAGATGGCACTTGGTGAAGATGAGCTGGGCTAATGGTGGAGTGAGGAGAGGACAGTTGGGGGACATGATCAGTGCATCATATACACGTAAGGAAATGTCAAAATAGAAATATAATTAAAAAGGTCACCCGTCCCTCCCTCTGGGAATGATTGATCTCTTTACCACCCCCATGCTGTTGTCCTTTCAGAGTAGGTTGTAGTTGGAATCAGACAGTGTACTTCACTTACCACTATGCATTCATGTCTTTTTATGGCTCGATAGCTCATTTCTTTTATCACGGAATAATCCTGCTGTTTGGGTGGTAAATAGCTTGCCCACTTTCCTGTTGAGTGTCGTCTTATTTGTTGAGAAGCCTTTGCCGTTTATAGGCATTTTTCAGTTGATGTACATCCTTCAGTGAACAGAAGCTGCTAGCTCACTTGTATAAATATGCTGTGTGTGGAGTTCATGGTTAAGAGTCTCCCTTCCTGAGTGTATGCACCAGTCTGTATCCCACCAGCAGTGAGGGAGTGCTCAGCTGGCTGCTCACATCCTTGCTAGAACTCCATGTCGTCTGTGCTATTGGCTCCTGTCACTTCCGAGGCTGTGTCATGACCTTCTAGTTCTGAGCTCCACACACAGCATATTTTTACAAGTGAGCTAGAAGCTTCTGTTCTCGCTCTGACTGTATTCTCCTCTAGTGATGTCTCACCCTCTTACTCACTCACTGTCATCAGTGAGGTTCTGCAGTAAGTGTTAGTCTGAGTTGTGTATGTCAACATTGGGTTGGTCATGTGGGTATTTTGCCTTCCCTTATAGGTTCAGGAATCAGTCTGTCAAGATCCGAAACCATTACCTGGGGTTCAGGAGAGAACGGCACCCAATCTGCAGATCAAGGTGGGAAAGACTGACCTCTGGGTGGTGATGAATTCTCTCCATAGAACTCTTTGGTAATTGTGATCTTTGATTTCTTTCAGTAGAGTGTTTATTTATTTATTTTTTTTTGAAGTAGGATGTCGTTCTAGCCCAGGCTGACCTGGAATCACTATGTAGTCTCAGGCTGGCCTCAAACTCCTTCCACCTCAGCCTCCAGAGTGCTGGGATCAAAGGTGTGTGTCACCACACCCAGCTCATTCGAGTATCTTAACCCGTGGCTCTTCCTTCTGGAAGTCTAGACCTGCTCTGTTTAGTATGATCAGCACCCACCTGTGACTCTCGAGCGCTTAAAATGTGGCTCATTCAGTTGTGACATAAAGATAAGTATGTGTTAGGTTTCAAAGGGTTAGCAGTAATGGCAAAGGGTGACCTAGGTCATCAGTATCTTTCTGTTGATGGGCTAGGAAGATGGATCTGCCAGGGAAGTGCTTACCGAGCAAGCAAGAGGACTTGAGTTCCATCCAAGAATGCATGGAGAAGCTGGGCATGGTGGCACGTGCCTGTAATCCTAGCCCAGGGGAGACAGGATTATCCTCAAGGCTTGCTGGCTCTCTTGTCTAGCTGAATCAGTGAGCTCAGGTTCAATGAAAGACCCTGTCTCAACAAATAAGGTGGAGAGTGATTAAGGAAGACACGTGGCATTGACCTCTGACCTTCACATGCATGTCCACATGTGTACCTGCACACATATATGATCACACACAGATATGTATACACATACACACACATACAACACACTCTTAGTCAAGAACAATAACTTTATGTTGAATGTATATGTTATATATTGGTTATGTCGAGTTAACATACGTCACTAAAGTGAATATCAGTATATATTTTTATCTTTTCAGTGTGGTCCCTAGAAGATCCAGTTGCGTTTGAGCTTCAGAGAGAGTGGTTTCAGTTCTATGGTGAAGGTTTGGTAGAATTCGCCTGAGAATTCATCCAGTTCTGGACTTTTCCTTTTGGGGAGATTCTTGATTACATTTCTTTTCTTCTTTTCTTTTCTTTTCTTTTTTTTTTCTTTTTTTTTTTTTGGTTTTTTGAGGTAGGGTCTCGCTCTAGCCCAGGCTGACCTGGAATTCACTCTGTAGTCTCAGGCTGGCCTCAAACTCATGGCAATCCTCCTATGTCTGCCTCCCAAGTGCTGGGATTAAAGGCTTGTGCCACCACACCCTTGGGAAATTCTTGATTACATTTTTAATCCCCGTGGCTGTGATAGGTTCATTTAGGAGCTTTATCTGCTCTGGCCTAAGCTTTGGTAGTTGGTAGGTGTACAGGAATTCATCCATTTTTTCCAGATTCTCCAATTTTGTGGAGTAGAGGTTTTGGAAGTATGACCTGATGATTGTTCCAAATTCATTAGGGTCTGTTGTGACCTCTCCCTCTTCATGTCTGATTTTGTTGATTTGGATCTTCTCTGTTTTTTGTCTAATTAGATTGGCCAAGGGATTGTCAATCTTATTAATTTTTCATAGAACTAACTTTTTGATTAATCTGTTTTTTAAATTGTTTTCTTCAACTCCAATTCATTAATCTTAGTTCTGTTATTAATTATTTCTTTTCGTCTTGAGTCCCTAGGGTTGGATTGTTCTAGTTTTTCAAATGCCTTTAGGTGGGTAGTTAGGTGTGATTTGCCCATTTGGTTCCAGTTGGAGGGGTTGGGGGTGTCCTTGTGATGTGCTCACCTCAAAAGTGTGGACAGGGTATGTGCTGGGTTTCACATGTGGACAGGGTATGTGCTGGTGAGGGTTGGGCCCTCATTTGGTTTATCTGGGACTGTGTGTGCCCTCAGATCAGTGGTTTGGCTGGAGAGTGTGCCAGAACCATGAGGGTTGGAGCTTAGTGCCCCCTCAAGCCAGTGGCTTTGCTGGCTGAAGCAAGGGTGGGGGAGTTGGAGTTGTGCAGGCACACCGGATGTACCCATAGACTGGCACCTGCCGGTGGGTGTGCACAGGCGAGATTGCAGGCCTGGTGTGCCCACAGCCTGGGTGCTGCGCTGGGGGGAAGGCAGGCAACTGAGGTGGTGAGGGCTCAGTTAAGGAGGCAGCACGGAGGAGACACTGGGCTGTGTTGGAAGCTTGTGGGTGAGGGTGGATGGACTCTTGGGGCATCTGCGGGAGCAGGGAGCAGTAGGGGAGCCCCGTCTATGTTGGTTCTGCACCTGCCAGGAATGCATGGGAGTCAGTTCGGCTCTTCCCCCCTAGGTGGCAGTGCTCCACCTCCTGGAGCACACTGTGGACCCTCTCCTTGTCTCCCCACACCACCAGTCTCTGCTACTTTTCTGTTTTTTTTTTTTCTTTCTTTACCCATGTAAAACCTGTGTAGATGCAGCCATGACATGCCTGCTTTTCTTTTTGTCTCCTTGGCTCCAGTGACTGGTCGTGGCTGCAGGGTCCTGCCGGCAGGTGATGTCGCACCAGCAGGCTGGCACTGGGGTTCAGGTTTCCCACTCAGTCAGCATCTGCTAACCTAATCTAAGCTTTGCTTGCACCAAAAAAGTTGGGGAAAAATTAGCCAGAAGGTGGAACACACACTCTCTCTCTTTTTTCCTCCTGGGGCACAGCTAGACGCTGCCTGGTGGGCGACCTGGCCTGCTTGTCCATTGTTGTTTTAAGTTGCGTGTGTGGAATCCCTGTCTGTACCTAAGTTTACTACTGAGTTAAAAACTCACTTATAGCTCCTAAGTTATCAGAGTGACGATGTACTTCACCACTGCCTGCTAGGGAACTGTTAGCACTCCACCATCTTCTCAGAACTTCTCACTGGCTCTGAATTTTGTGAGACAAACTTTGTGGACTTAGCAGTGACTACTGGAGAGATTCAAAACTCATTAAAATACTGAGAATAAGTGACTGCGACATGCATGGCACAACATGAGACTTCTCTGTCACCTGGCTAAGGTCCAGGGAACATCAAAAAATGGGGCAGGAGGAATGCAGGAGTAGAGGACACTGGAGAGCCGTGCTTTGGGCCCTGTTGTCTGGACATGAAGTGGCCTTTGCATTCATGATCTTCCAGTGACTGCCATTTTCTATGCAGACGTTCATAATATTGGGACTATGAGTATTCCAGCCTGGATGGTGGAAGAGCATAGCAAAGACATCATAGAGGAAATGGGACTCACTGGAAAGGGTACAGTGCATGGAGGATACTGGAGGGGATTCAACGGGAGCTATCAGCAGGGAGTATGATTAAATGCATTATGTACATGTATGGGAATTGTCAATAAAACATTATAAAAGAAAGTCCTAGGCTTAGATCATCAGGGAGATGTGCTGAGCTCATGCAGTTTCTAAAGGCTCCTAACATCTACAATTCCCCCCAAAGAAAGACTCAAGTTTTAAAATATATTTTAATTCTTATATCTGTTAACATTTCAGAGACAAATTTATGTTACATTATTTGTTTTCAGAAGTTAACATTCTCTACATTTCATATATTTTTGCAATTTCAAGAATGTTTTCAGGTAAACTAAGGATTTTTTTCTGAGCCTTTTCTGTGGATCTCTGTCTATTCCACATGTTTAAAGATGACTCCCGGGTGATCACCACACTTGCATTTGTTTAGTTGAAGAAATGTGGAGCAGTTTAATGAATGCCTGGAAGAAAAGAAAAGCATCTCTTAAGTGTTGGTAGAGGCATATTGCGTTTAAACTTTCCCCCCCTTGGGATCAAGTTTTATTTCTAAAAATAAGAGTGTTAATACTAAATCTTTTTTTTGTTATCTAAAGATATTTGCTTTTAGATAGTCACATGTTAAACTGTTATTTTTGCTATCTGGCATTGGGAAAGCTTATTTCTACAACACTTATCGATTGTGCTAATCCCAGCAGATTGCTAGGGGCTCTGTGGTGGTTTGAATGTATGGCTCCATAAACTCAGGTGTTTTATTACTACTTAACTTCCTACTTAAGTCCTCAGCAGGCAGCTCTCTGCTACAAGGGGCATGTCACTGGGGGTGGATCTGTAGTCCAGCCCTACTAGGTGTGTAGAGAGAAGCTTGCTGCTCTGTTTGCTGTGGGTGCTTCCTGGCTGTTTGGTGGTGTCTCTCTTCCTGGATCTGTGGAAAGTAGCCAGCTTTTTCCATCATTGATGGTGCTCCCCTGGAATCTGTAAACCTTAAACAAACACATTCCTCCCATAAACTTTTTTTTGCTTGGAACTTTGTCCGAGTAATGAGGAGATAATTATCTACAACATGGTTCTTGAAGTATTGTGTTAGGTTCTGAGGCTCATTCCAGTTTGTGGGTTGAAGAAATTTTGTGATGAACTGAAGCGTACTGTGTGTGTGTGTGTGTGTGTGTGTGTGTGTGTGTGTGTGTGTGTTTTCGAGAAGACAAGAAGGTGAGGACAGTATGCTTCCAAGTACTTCCATCTCTGACCCAAGATGGGAGGTATACTCTACCAGCAAGCAAACATCTTCTTTCAGCATTTTCATATCATAGGGTTGCTGGCCCAGTGAATGCATTGCTCTAGGAGCCTCAGAGTCATGTGCATGGGGAACGACAGCACCTTGCTTTATCAAGAGGGGATTTGATGGGGCTGGGGAGGTGGCTCAGCAGGGAAGAGTGCTGGCTGCACATGCAGGAGGTCCTGGGTTGATTCCCATGTAAAAAGCTGGGAGTGGCTGCATGCCTGCAACTCTAGTACTGGTGTGTGTGTGCAGAGACAGGAAGACAGAGACAGAGGATCCCTGTTGAGCCAATCTAACAATGGGAGCTCTGGGTTCAGTGAGAGATTGTCTCAGGGAAACAGGAAGAAAAGCTACAGAGGAGGACCCCTGTCTTCTTCCTTTGGCTGTTGTAGGCCATGCTCATCACACACACACACACACACACACACACACACACACACACACACACACACACACAGTCACACAGTCACACACTCCCAAAGGCAAGAAAAGCTCCTTTCTTGGGAGACAAGTCTGGGGACTTACCTGTCTTTTCTCCCAGTCCAAGCAAGCCAGGAGGACTTACCTTTTGCTGATTCTGTCGTGGTGTCCCCAGTAGTGTGCACACCCTTTCGGATGCCAGCAGCAGTGGTCATTTCAAAGTCGTCATCTGTGGTTGTTGGTGTGGGGCCTACAGTGGTTCCCGGCTTGGCTCCTGTTTGTCCTGCCGGAAGAACTCCATTCTGGGCATCTGGATTGGTTCCTGGCTGATTGGCAGGCAGGATGCCTCCAGGGAACAAGGGATGGATAAGGAGGCCTGTGACGATTTGTGAGGCCAATGGCTGACAGGAGGGAAGGAAACGGAAAACAAAGTCAAAAGGAGCATGCTTCAAGGCTGGAGTCCATCTGTTTTCTTTGGAGGACAGACAGCACAGTGGTCGGAAGTGGCAGATGGAGAGGGTAAGTCAGAGAAAGACAGGCTGCAGAGTGGGATGCTGGTTTCAGTGCTGGGATTCTGTGCCAACTCTGTTTTCCTCAGAAAGGAAAAGCCAGATCCAAGTAGTCATGGAAAAAGGATGCATTTACAATTTGATATTATCAGTGGATCTGGGGGTAACACTAAGGCAGACAAATCTGTAAATTACGATAAGTTGCATCTCTTCTATTGACCTAAAACCCAGTCTTTGTTTTGCCTGTAGATGTCCAAGAAAAGTAATTTGAGATACCACAAGTCAACAGGAAAGTTAGTGCAAGTAGGTTAGCCATCATCACGTCCTTGGCTTGTGTCTTTCCCAAAGGCCTTGCTCAGAAGTATTTTTCTTGGTGCCTGAGCCACAGCATGAGGTTACTGAGGGAACTCCCATTGTTAGGTTCTGCTGGAACAGGTCGGGGCAGGTCCAGTAACCTACATTTAAGCTAGTTGTCAAGGTCATGTTGAAATGGACGGGAGGCCAAGAGAGCAGGTTGGGGAACCCTGTCTTAGATTTCAGAGCTATTGAAACCAGACCAGACCTCCTGGGCTAGACAGGAGGAGACTATTACAGAAGCTCCAGCTGAGAGGGATGCTTCCCAGAGTTCTGCAGTAAGGAGAGGAGGGCGTTAGTACAGACAGCACAGAAGACTGGAGTTATCAGAGCACATTCCATATTGTAAGGGTAAGTATTGTTTATAAAGTTGTGTGTGTGTGTGTGTGTGTGTGTGTGTGTGTGTTGGGCAGCATGAAACATGTACTTATAAGTTGAGCTGAAACATGTTTAAAAATCACTCATATGGTGATTTAAAAAGCAGTTTTTGATCTATATTTTTTGCCTTTGACACCTAAATTACTTAAGCTTGCTGAGCCTCAGTTTACATGTACAGCTCTGTCAAAGTCAGGACTTTATAAAGGGTCATTGAGGGCCAAAGGCTGCGACTACCAGAGACCTGCTGATGAGCAGAAGATGTGCCTTCCATGTGTTACTGTTGGCAAAACATGCCCAGATGTCGGCACCTGATTATAGTTGCGGATGCCATGGAAACATCTACCTGCTTCATGACAGAAAGCTTTCAGGTGTTCCTGCTGTTGCCTCGGCTCTTTACTTCTCTTGTCATGTGTAGATTTCATGTTAATTCCAAGTGATGGTAATAAGATGTTTACTTTAGCCTCACCTTTCATTTATTCCTGGGTGTAGGAAAGAGTCCATCCATCACCCTCAGAACATGGAAAAATATTTTCTTATAAAAATAACGTATAAAATATTTAGTATTTCCTGCAGTAAGTGTCAATATTGATATTATTCTACACCTACAGGCATTTTAGTAGTTTATAATCCTGAATTTTAATGAGCATTAAGTTAAAAAATGTTCATTGGATCTCTGGATTAGAACTTAATTGGATAGTGACAGACAGAAAACTAATACAAAGTCAAATTAACATAAAAGTCGCTGAGGCTGATAAACTGTCCAACTGAGAGGGAATGATGTAGTTCAAGGACGTATGCAAATGCTCAGCTCATTGCCAAGCACATTAGATCCAGAGTTGTGGTCAGAAGAATTTGAAAAGACAGAAGACACTGAGGTAGCAGTAAAAAGAATGTAAAATGACAGTGATTTAAAAAGTATTTTTGTTTTACCAGTTCCTCTGAGCTTAGGAGAGTACCCTAAAAGCAAAACAGAATGTTTCAGACAAATTTTAATATGTTCAAGACAATGTATACATATATATGAAACATACCTTAAAAACTTAAAATACTTTTAAAGTATTATAAAGAAAAGCTATATTAATAACATATGAAACTGTGATCTATATTATGAAATTCACATTAGCACATGATATGGGGCAGGTAATATATATTATTTGAATAATATGAGGTAGCTTGCATTTAAAAACTTCCATATTTTTGTATCATTAAATAAGATGTACTTTGGAGGAAATTTGAACAATGCAGAAATCCTGGAGAAAAACTGTAGTCTTACTGTTCACATATGGAATTGTTTGCTCTGACGTCACACAGCTGGCGTAACTTTTGCCTTAAATTTAGGGGGTAGCTGATATTCTTCTCTCCCACAAGTATTATTTTGATGAATGTATTGTATCTAATACCTAAACATTTATATTTCAGGTTGTTATTTCCTTGGGATATGGTTCTAGATGGGGAGTTAGGAGTCAAAGTCCCAGCACTCAGGAGGCCGAGGGAAGAAGTTGTAAGCTCAAGGTAACTTGGGCCACATAGAAAGGGCCTGTATTAAAACAAAGACTGATGGGCATTTTACACTTGCCTTGAATCCCAGCACTCAGGAGGCAGAGGTAGGAGGATCCCTGTGAGTTTGAGGCCATCCTGAGATTATATAGTGAATTCCAGGTTAGCCTGGCTAGAGTGAGACTCTACCTTGAACACCCCCCCAAAAAATAATTTTGAAATAATAGGAAGGAGAGAAGGGGTTTGAATATTTTGAGGCAAACTTAATGTAGTTAAAAATAAATTGAGATTAAAAAATAAGTCCTGGCTGGGACAGGGGGGGCAGTGGGGAGGAGTGATGGACGACTCAGTGGGTAAGAGTGCTTACTGAGCAAGGACGAGAGTCTGAGAGGGTCTGAGACTACTGCCGGACTTTGATTCCCAGCACCCATGTAAAAATCTCAGTGTGCTGGCACACATGTTTTTGACCCTTGTTCTGCTGGGAAGATCAGAGAGTCATTGGAGCTCACCGATTGAAAAACCAGCAGCTCCAGGTTGAAAGACTCTGTCTCAAGGAAACAGGCAGACGAGCAAAAATAGGAGGGCACCTGTGTTCTCTGGACTTCACGTGTGTGCAAACACACATCATATCATGTATCACACACAGATACACATATCAAAACTAAAAGTCCCCTAAATCGTGAGTTGTCGTATTAATCCCATGAATTTATTTCTTCCTTTACAGTGTGGTTTGGAGGACTGCTGGCCACCTCATCTGGTATGCCACTTACTCACCAAGGGACTGTAAGTACCTCTACTTCCTCATGTTTAAAGTGGACTTAAAACTATGCCATACTTAGAGCTGTGCCAGTGTGTAGGCAGAGCTCAGTAAGGGTTAGGTCTTATTACCAGTGCTCAATTAGAATGCTTGTGCCTAACAGGTGAAGTGGGATGGGATTACTTCATATCTAGGATGTTGAAAATGAAAATCATATTAAAATAATTTTACCTGGGCTCCAAGTTGTGCCACAATAATTGGTAACATCTGAAAAAAAAAAGGGAAAAAATCACTGTTAAAGTTGAATACTGGTGGGAATTTATGGACCGCATTGCTTGGGAAGAGCTTGGCTTCATTGGGCAAACTAGCAACTGAGAAAGATTTGCATAAGGAATTTGTGTGAAGGGAAGACTTGATGTAGCTATAGACTCAGTGGCATATTTAATTAAAGCAAATATTAAACCATTTTCATAATAGGGAATTGAGATATAGTGAATAATAGGCAGTCATTACTAAGCAGTCATTAGATTTGTTGAATTTGAACTTTATTCCTCTCTTAATTTTTTCTTGGAATGATCTCGGCTCTCCAGGAAGTTTTCAGTAGGAGACAGCTGTTCTGCTCAGTCTCTCTCCTCCTAGTTTTCATTCTGTAGTCTTCCTCAAGTCTTCACACTGTCTTGTTCCCCATCACAGCTGTGTTCTAGAACAGCTACGTGGAAGCACACTTAGTTTTCTGGGTGTGTTTTTCTGGGCCTTCAGCAAGAATCCAATTACCTAACACTGTTCTATGTTCAATAGAACTTGTATCTGCAAATTATCTGGGTGCAGTTTTTAAGGACCTTGACAAGTTCTTGGAAGCCTGCAGGCCCACCTCCTTGGACTAACCTGGGGCTGCAGCTGCTGCTGTCCGTTCAGCGTTCCCAGGCTCACCGGAAGGGCCTGAGCACCAGGCGCCACCCCTGCGGCAGGGCTCAGCTGTGGGGCATGGAAGAAGATGGTCATTTTACTCATTTCGATGAGATTAGCCAGGAAATTTGAAAAGTATTTAATAACTGTAAAAATACCCTTACAGGGAGGATTTACTGTCTAATTGCATAGCATTTTACTGTGCGTGTAGTTAGACACAGAGATGAAATTCAAAGACTTGTTGCTGACACACAAAGTCCATTACTAACTTTTTCTTTGATATTTAACTCAGTTTCAGAATTGTTTAGGTTATTTCTTCCTACCCTGGCTACAATAATTGTTTTTGGAATATTTCTGGTGTACGCCCCCCCCCCCAGAAGTAGTGAATCCTACATAGATATCCCATGAAAATTGTGAAATACAGAATAAAATATCTAGCCTGAAATATGAATTAAGAGCATATTTAAATATGAATCCTAGAAAAAAATCAGGAGAGGAACTGTTTTTTCCTGTCAATGGATATTTGTTGAGAAGAGTGAAGGTCTCTCTGCTCCTCGTAGCTTGCTCTTGCTGTTATGTGGGTGTGCGGATATGCCAGGGCCTCAAGGAAGGCATGGTGGAGAAGTGGGGAAGGTTCTAGTACAAGAGGTGACAGGAACTTAGAGACTTTCTTACTAATAACCACTTTCAAAGAATATATTGAGTAGCATCAAGTCTCTTGACTCTTCTCTTGGTCTCTTAACTTTTCCAGTATATATGTGTGTGTGTGGGGGGTTTATATGAGGTAAGAGGACTTACCAATTGCAGGTCTGCCCCCAGGGCGAGCACTTGTGTTAATGGTATCAGACTTAAAGAAGGAAAGACCTGCAGGGCATTAAAACCGGGATATTAGACAACTGATGATCTGTTTCCATCACTACAACGGCCATCTTTTATCTCAGATGCACTTTTTATTACTAGATAGCATCAGATGGAACCCCAACAGAGCTGGGCATTGGTGAGCTGGGAGACGTCTCTCTGGGAGCTCACAGGGATCCCTCAGTTCAGACAGGAGGCAGAT
>PVHP010047602.1:0-12838 GCA_004024765.1 Zapus hudsonius | reverse complement strand
ATTCCCAAATTCCCATATTCATTCATATTCTCTCTCTCTCTCTCTCTCTCTCTCTCTCTCTCTCTCTCTCTCTCCCATTTCTCAGTCTAGTGAGAGGTTCTGCTCCATCATATATTCCATCGTGATAGGCTACTACAGATCCAGGTCAACTAGAACCTTCAAAACTGTAAGCTGAAACCCCTGTATAAGTTAATCATATCAGATATTTGCTACAATAATGGAAAGCTGGGGCTGAAGAGTTGGCTCAGTGGTTAAGGCACTTGCCTGCAAAGCCTAATAACTGGAGTTCAGTTCCTCAGTACCCAGGTAAAGCCATATATACAAAGTGGCACATGCATCTGGAGTTCATTTGCAAAGACTAGAGGCCCTGGCCCATTCTCTCTCTCTCTCTCTCTCTCTCTCTCTCTCTCTCTCTCTCTCTCTCTCTCTCTCTCTCTCTTCTGCTTGAAAATTAATTAATTAATGGAAAGCTAATACAGATTCTAAGCAGTACACCTATTCCACCTATTCCCCATACTCTCCTGTAGCCTTTGAGAGCTTGTTTGGAGTTTTAGCAGGGGAGTGCAACTACACGAATACCCTTGACCAAAGACTGGTCCTCCTCTATTATGGGAAGATTGTGTTCTTCAACTGTGTGCAGCTTTAGGAGGGGCACACATGGAGCAGTGAGGAAGAAAGGCAATACCAGCCTAGCCAGCCAGATGAGCCAAATCAATCCTGATGGTCAACGGGGTGACAGATGTCACAGCCAGATCACACTTATGTCCTCCAGTAGCCTTTGAGAAAGATAATGTACTTGTCTTATACATCTTCTCCCCAAATCAGGCTATTCCCCAAGCCAGCATACAATCCAAACACAACTACTCCAGCAACATGGGAAAAGAAGGCTGACATGAGGAGCCAGTCTAGAAAAGCTCATAGCAACTGAGGATACCCAAGCATTACCAGAAAGAAGTAAGGATCTGGCCTCAATGCAGAAACGGTGCCTGCCCTGGGTCAAGCAGGATGGAAATGTGTCCGATCTCAGACTCCAGATTTGGAAGCCTAGGTCATTGTATTTTCCTATAAATTTGCTCACTAAGTACCAAAGAGTTACCTGTCTCTCCCCATTTAGCTCCAGGCTTTGAAGCATTCATCCATTCATGCCTGCATGTATGACCACATAATATATTAATTGAGCATCTGATAGACAGTAGATACTGTTCCTTGTCTAGCCCTTGAGCAGGAAAAGTCATTGCCTTTGTGAAGAGTGTATGCTTAGGATAGAGACAAAATACAAACAAGCAAATATATAATATATATAGTATATATATAATAGTCTCTGGATACTAAAGTATGTAAGAGCCATGGTTGGGGAGAGAGAAAAAAAATTTTGTCTACATCTGGTACAACCCATAACCCCTTATCCCATGGACTGGTCCAGCAAGCCCACGTAGGAAGGCCCCCAGCAGGGTGGGAACAGGGAGGAGGGAAATGGGGATACCACCATAAGACTTGTTCATACAATGTATGAATAATCTAATTATTTACAATAAATATGGACAAAAAGCCATCTATCTATGAGAGTCTAGGTATGGCAACAAGACTTGGCATAATTTGCAATAGGACATATACTAGGAATGGTTTCATTTCAATTCACTGAGGGCTGGGCTATCTTGACTCACGGGCTTTTCCAGCCTGGAGATAAATGGGCCTAACTGTTCAGTCTTGCGTTCACATGGAGAAGCTTGAGGCTACAGCCCACTTTGTCCATGATCTTTATCAGCTCTGGCAGCCAAGACTAATTCCCTGGTTCCTGAAAACTAAAACCAAAAAAAAATAAAAAGTACTGCTCCCACAGCAAGCCTGACAACCTATGCAAGGGTAATGGAGACAGACTCCAGGGATATTCAAAACAGTCTAAAGTAGAAACACAGAGACTCTTAAGAATCAGCACTAAAGCAGACTTAAATCTCACCCACCATGGCTCAGGGAACTTTGCAGAAGAGGGGGCAGAAAGATTGTAAGAACCATAGTGGGGAGAATATCCAGAGGCATTGCCCCCCCCCCAAAAAAAACCCTGCTGCTTGCACAACTCATAGCGCTCCATTCCATGGAGCTTTCTAGCAATTCCACTGAGGATTGTCCTCAATGGAATAGGGGCCAGGAGGAGGGAAATGGGGGCATCAACACAAGACTTTCATATACAAAGTTTCTACTTATTAATATATATTAGTCTTTGTTGCTATGGAAAACCGCAGAAAGAAAGTGATAGGTTGGTGGTGGTGGTTAGGGAAGTCTTCCCCAAGATGACATGTGAAGCAGGACCTGGAGAGTAAGAGAATGGGCCTTATGAATAGATGAGGAGAGGGCAGATGATGCACAGACAGAACAGTGAGGGGAAAGACTCCAGGAACCTTTTCAAGCAATGTATACTTAGTATCCCACCCAAGATCCAGCACAACAAGGGGGCAGGTGATAGGTGAAGGTTCTGGAGAGCACATATCCACACATCTGCTTGGCATCATGTAAATTTCATATGGGGGCCAGAACAGGAATGGGGTACCCTGGCCCACAGCTACACTTCCACCTAAACTAAGCATCTAGGGCCATACCTCCTTGAACATACTTGATCAATCTAAGCCCAAGGCTGGGTTTCTTACCCCAGGACTCGAGCTGAATCTCACCAGCTTCTGATCAGCCCTTTTATCTCCTTCCAAAATTCTTTTAATCCCATTTTAAATTTCTTTTTTGAATTATTCTCTGAGCATAAAACAAAAACAGGGCTGGAGAGATGGCTCAGCAGCCAAGACACTTGCCTGCAAAGCTAACAACCTGAGTTCAATTCCCCCCAAAACCCATGTAAAGCCCAATGCACAAAATATGCATGTGTCTGGAGTCTATTTGCAGTAGCTGGAGATCCTGGTGCACCCATTCTCTGTTTTTCTCTCTTCTATCTCTCTCTGCTTGCAAATAAATAATAATATTAAAGAAAAACAGAATGCTTATCATATTACAGGTATTGTTTGACATACTTTTAAAATATTAACCCAGGAGCTGGATAGAAAGCTCAATAGTAAAAGACACTTACTTGTTTATAAAGCCTGATGGCTTGGGTTCAATAGTACCCATGTAAATCCAGGGCCGCAAAGGGCCACAAAGTGGTGCATGTGTCTGGAGTTCTTTTGCAATGGCAATAGGTCCTGGCACACCTATTCTCAGTCTCTCTTCTCTCTCCTTGCAAATAATAATAAATAATTTTAATTATTAATTCAGGGCTGAAGAAGTGGCTCTGTGGTTAAAGACACTTACTTATAAAACCTGCTGGCCTGAATTTAATTCTCTAGTATCCACATAAAGCCAGATGTACAAAGTGGTGCTAATGTCTGAAGTTCATTTGCAAGAGACCCTGAGTTGCCCATACTTACTCTCTTTCTCTCTCCTCTCTCAGATAATTTTTTTAAAGTTTTAAAAATATTAATTCATTTAACTACATGATAACTTTATAAGGCAAAGGTACTCATTATCTGCACATAAGAAAAAATGAAGAAAATATATATAAGATAAATGAAACAGAAAACTGTTAGATTTTGCCCAACTTCACACAGCTAATAAGTGGTAGAATCAGGATGCAAATCTAAACAGTTTGTCTCAAATCTGATCCAATGAATATCTCTTTTTCTTACTTTCATTCCTTCTCCCTTCCCTTTTTTAAAGTTTTGAGGGTTTTTTTTAAAGTTCTCAATGACATGAATGATACATGAATGCATTCTCGATATAAAATCTTCAGATATTAAAGACAGAGTCAAGGTCCTATTTGCCCATCCCCCACTTGAGTCACAGCCCCCTTCTTATCGCTGGCAGCACTTGCTGGGTAACTGTCTAGTTTTCAGTCACACAACAGGTTTTGTTTTATGTAACTGATTTGGGTGTGAATTTTTTAATGTGTTTTCTCAACACTGCTACTGTATTATATTTATGAATACTGTTCTTTGTATGTCAAAACACTTGAATGTGGTTTTTTTTAACTACAGATAATCATCTCACTGCATGGGCCTGGAGTGTTCATGCAATGACTACCCACAGCTAAATGTCATGTTTTCACTACTATAAACAAGGATGGGTGCCTCCTTATGCACATATTTCAAGTATTTTCCCTGGACTGATTCCAAGAACTGTAATTCCTGAGTCATAGCAGCTACCTTATTTTTAAAAAGCCCTGACAAGCTGCCCTACAAAAACAGCTCTAGTAATTTACACTATTTAAATACTGTGGGATTTCAACAATTTTCCACCCCTTTGTCAACTCTTTTGGGGAGGGGGTTCGAGGTAGGGTCTCACACTAGCCCAGGCAGTCCTGCTAGAACTCTCTCTGTAGTCCCAGGCTGGCCTTGAACTCAGAGCGATCCTCCTACCTCTGCTTCCCAAGTGCTGAGATTAAAGGTGTGCACGACCACGCCCGGCCCCATTCCCATACTTTTTGATTTCTTACAGTCCATGGGTGGGAAAGGCTTTCTCACAGTTGCTGTCACCCACACTTCCCTAATTGCTGACACTGCGCTTCATTTCTCAGCCAGTGTGGCCCTCTTCCAGGAGCTGTCTGTCTCTCCGCTATCCTTTCTTTCCGCCTTTTCGTCGTGATGGCTGTCATATTTGCACTAATGTCTGTCCTTCCTCTGCTCTACACTGGCAGATATCATCCAGCCTGCACTTCGCCTTGTAGCTTAGCTTTATGATCCTCATTTCTCTCCCGCTTTTATTGAGCCTGAAAATGGAATCTGAAAACAGGCGTAACCACAGGCCTCTCAGAAAACACTGATGACTCCCAGTCCTCCATCTGGCTCACCCCTGTCCACACTGAGGCACTTAGCTCTCTGCTCAAGTTACAGGTGCCTGACTGTGTTCTGGAAGGTACAGGCTTCTTCCACTCATTTCTGTATCTCCCGGAGGGTCTACATGTGGTAGGTACTGAAACCATTAAAAATGGCACAACTTGTTCTCAAATCTGATTTCACTGGACTCCACTAAGCAGAACTCATCACCACCAAACACTGGCTCGCCTCCTTCCCAGAAGCAGAAAACAAAACAAGGCAGTAGGCTGGCTTGATGAAAATTTAAGCAGCTCTTTCCAGCGATGTGGCTGATGGTTTGTGTGGTTGGTACAGAGTCCAGGAGACAAGCAGAGAGGAAGGCGGGTGACCGGACCACAATCATTAGATCTCTGCTGTCCTCTTTGGGAAGGGTTTTAGTATTAAAAGGACATTTGTGCTCGTTAATGAAGAATTAAGGAATTTAAAAGGCTTTTAAACCTAGACTCCCTGGGAGAGGTCAGCTCTGGTGCCCTCATCATCTTGCTCCTGCCGCTTCTTGGAGCCAAGCAGCTCCCCAGTCTGGGCTGGCCTGACAACAAACAGCAGGCAGATATGGGAAGTGGGGGATGAAGGAGGGGGTAGACTACAAGGGCTTCACAGTTACCCAGCCCCTTCTGGGACAGTGGTCAAAGGACCCATCACTAGTCAAAGCAGGTCACCACTCACTCAGCCCAGGAGACAAGATGCTGACCCTCAGAAAGGCAGAAAGGGGTGAATCTAATGTTCATATCAACCTGAGCCAGCCATTTATCCTTTACCAAAAACACCTTTGCTCAGCCAGGCATGGAAGGATATGCCTGCAGTGTGAGCCATTTGGGAGATGTGAGACCCCATCTCAAAAAAAAAAAAAAAAAAAGGCCGGTGTGGTGGCACACACTTTTAACCCCAGCACTTGGGAGGCAGAGATAGGAGGATTTCTATGAGTTTGAAGCCAGCCTGAGACTATATAGTGAATTCTAGGTCAGCCTGGGCTAGAGCAAGACCTTACCTCAAAAAACAAACAAAAAAAAACTGCACTCAAGTACTTATTTTGTTGAAGCTGAGTAGCTGTAATGGTTCTATAATACTGTTCTTCCTATTTTATATTCACATTTTCTATAATTAAAAAATCAGGACTGGAGAGATGGCTCAGCAGTTAAGGCACTTGCTTACAAATCCTGACAGCCTGGGTTTGATCCCTCAATACCCACAGAAAGCCAGATGCACAAAGTGGCTCATGTGTCTGAAATTAATTGGCAGCAGCAATGAGACACTATACCCTTCTGTGGCTCTGGTCCTCCTGGAAGCCTCTTAAAGCTGTGTTCAAAATCGGACAGACCTAGGTCCAAAAGCTGGAGTCTCCACTTGCTGCCATACAGTTCTGAGCGTGTTATTCTAGCCTCTCTGAACTTCTAGCTCCCCATCTACACAATGGGGACATTCATCTGCATCATGGTTGTTGGAAAAGACAGATGACATCATGCAGATGATGCCCTGAGCCCAACACCTGGCACCTGAAGTATTCTTTGTTGTTTTCCTGGCTTAGTGTCCTGAGGGACACCGAGAACAGGTCACCACCTCTGCACTAAGGCCGACCTTCATCAGATGACTTATTAAGTAATGCTTTGCAGGCATGTGCTCAGCATGCATGAGGCCAGGATCTAATCCCTAGCACCAAATAACAATGATGATGCTAAAGACGTGACTTTGCCCATAAAAGGGATAGTCCCTAGAATTATCTGTGATTATGTAAAGATTTAAAACCTTGCCCAGGTGGGCCTGGTGATACATGCCTATAATTCCAGCTACTTGGGAGGTTGAGGCAAAAAGATCATAAGTTCTTTATAAACTGCCTGAGCCAGAGTAAGTTCAAGGCCAGCCTGGGTAATTTAGCAAGACACTGTCTCAAAATAAAAATCAAAAGAGAGGGGTGAGGATATACAGAGTGCTTGCCTAATGTGTATGAGGCTCTGGGTTGATTCCCAGAGCCATTAAGGAAAAAAAAAAAAAAACAGCCAGTGTGGTGGTACATGCCTTTAAGCCCCAGCACTCAGGAGGCAGAGGTAGGAGGATCACTGTGAGTTCAAGGCCAACTCCTGAATTCCAGGTCAGCTTGGACCAGAGTGAGAACCCCTCCTCAGAAAAACAAAACAAAAAAACAGGTATGAAATCCTTGGTGGTAGCAACAAGATCAGGAGTTCAAGGCCAGCCTTGGGTACATAGTGAGATCATGGCCAGCCTGTAGTACATGATGACCTGTCTCAAAACTGGGGAGGGGGGAGTGCTAGGGAGGAGGCTCAGTGAATAAAGTGCTTGCCACACAAGCCTAGTACCTGAGTTTGGATCCCCAGAATCCACATTAAAAAGCCAGATACTGCCGGGCGTGGTGGCGCACGCCTTTAATCCCAGCACTCAGGAGGCAGAGGTAGGAGGATCACCGTGAGTTCCAGGCCACCCTGAGACTACACAGTGAATTCCAGGTCAGCCTGGACTAGAGTGAGACCCTACCTGGAAAAACCAAAAAAAAAAAAGCCAGATACTGCCGGGCGTGGTGGCACACGCCCTTAATCCCAGCACTCGGGAGGCAGAGGTAGGAGGGAGGCAGAGGTAGGAGGATCACTGTGAGTTCGAGGCCACCCTGAGACTACATAGTGAATTCCAGGTCAGCCTGGGCTAGAGGGAGACCCTACCTCTAAAAAAAAAGAAAAAAAAGGCCAGATACTGCAGCACAAGCATCTGTAATCCCAGCACACCTTTAATGAAAAAGGAAGCAAAGACAGGAGGATGGCATAGGTCAGCTAGTGGTGAACAATAAGCAACCATGCCTCAAACACACTGTAAGATGAGGCCCAGCATCCAAAGTTCTTTTATTTCCTCATGTGAGCTACGCACACGCATGCACACACATGCACGCACATGCGCGCCACACACACACACACACACACACACACACACACACACACACACGGGGTGGGAGAGGATTGACACTCAAATTCCAGTTTCCTCTGTGTGTTGGCATCTTGCATGCAACAGCTAACCTTGTGGTTGGCAGCACTAACATTCAGACAAAAACAGAGAAAACTGCAGAAAATCCCCTCTGCTGAGTCCCACGGAAGAATCAAAGACTCTTTTTCCTCTGCTCATGGATAATGTTTGGGGATTTGCAAGCAATCATTTCATTTCTTCATCCCACATTTGACTGAGACAAACTGGGGGGAGGGGCAGCATATATTATTTTGATCTGAGGAGCAAAACACTGTGCCCATGGAAGGATAACCTGACCCTGGTCAGAGGGCCCTTTGCAGCCATGCTTTCAATTGGTAAATGCCCACACACAGCATACCTTGGTGTGTTTTCCAAAACACGATGCCATGCATCTGTCCTGACACGCCAATGCCCCTAACTCTCCGGAGCTGCTCTGAGGGAAGGTCAGCAAGGCACTCATTTAGGGCTTGGATGATCCTACTCACATCTTGCTCCTGCCCCTGGAAACAGAATAGAACACAGTGGGCATGGACACACAACAGGCACACCAAGGAAGAGATTTCCTGGAGGGTGGGCAGCCAGGTCATTTCACCAGGATCACTTCCAAAGCCTTCTGAGTGGCCTCAGAGGTGACATTTAGAACTGAGGGTTGTCAGCAGCTAAAGCCCAGCCTGACCTGGGACTGTCAGTGAAAACCTCCCCCTACCCACAGGGAGTGGTACAGATGAGACCCAGCAGATGACCCAGCCTCTGCCTCCCACCGTGGGCCAGGCTGTGCTGAGCAAAGGCCTGTGATCAGTAGAAGGAAGTGGAGCGTCCTCTCCTCTTCAGGAGATGCATGGAGCACAGAGGTGGGAGCAGGAAGGAGCCTGGCAGTACAGTGACATAGGAAATTCCCTCTCCCTTGTCCTCTCTTCCAGGGTGGCTTGAATGGATAAGACAGATTCAACAGGAGAAAAGAGGGCTGGAGAGATGGCTCAGAGGTTAAGGCACTTGCCTCCAGTGACTGAGGCCCCTGGTTCAATTCCCCAGTACCCACATAAGCCAGACCCACAAGGTAGTGGCCCTCTCTCTCTGTATCTCTCTGCTTGAAAAATGAATAAATAAAATATTTAAAAAAAAAACAAAAACAAAACAGGAGAAAAGACATGTAGATTTATTAATAGGCAATGTCCTCTGGGTGGGGGGAATAAGGACCCACTGGCACAGCATGCGCTGAAGCTTACTTGTGATAGAAATTAAGGAAGGGAGAATGGAAAATGACAGCAATTTTGACAAGCCTTAAGTGATAATGAGGGAAGAGGCAGAAATTAGCTTGTAAAATGATTCTCTTTGGAACTTAAATAAGTCCATAGGATAGGCATTAATTACCCAGTTAGGGAATTCCATTCAGGTGAAATACATTCCTCAGTCTGCTTGTCACAGCTAGATGAAGTTTCAAGTGGGAGTGGAAGGCAATTCTAGTCCCTTTGTGGTTTGTTTGGTTTTTTTTAATGGGTACACAGGTGTCTTGCTATGTTGTCCAAGCTGGCCCTGAATTCCTGGGCCCCAGCAATATACCCTTCATCCCTCAGCGTCCCAAGTAGCTGGGATATGAGACCCCCATCCAGCCTGCAGTCTGGTCTTAATGTATAGAAGAGAAATCCTTTCCATCTATTTGGTTAGGGAGAAATAACAAGGTTGGACAGACCTTGATTCTCAACCTGCTTTTAATATCTTTTAATTGTTTCAGATCAAATTTCTCAACATTACAAAAGGTACCTCATCGGGAAGTATCATTCTCTGAACCTTAACGAAAGATGTGCAAGGAAGAACAAAAAGACTAAAGCATTCTGGGATGAGACTTTGTGTTCTCATCTACTTGGCCCTTAGTTTGTCATCTGGCAAGTATTTCCTGAGAGCTGGGTGCTGTGACAGATAGGACCTGGACTTGAAGCCAGAACCTACCTCATCAAGGAAAAAGCCTAGAGGACATTTGGGCACAATAATAATGGGATGAACTGTGCAACAGGGTGGCAGGAAATGAGGTTGGAAGGGAAGAAAGATCCAATCTCTAGACCTCCAGCCTCAGCCTGAAGGGCTCTTCCTGAAGGTAACAGGACAGGAACCTCGGGTGTTCTGAAACAGGAAGGCTGAGCATCGGAACTGTTTCCAGAAGATGGATTGGACAATGACATCAGTGATACTGTAAAACAGAGAGAGATTTTTCACAGGTAGAAAAAGAGCATGAAGAAAGTCAGGGCTGCTTTAGCCTGGGAAGCCTTTTATTCTCACTTCTTCTATCCTTGAAAACTTCTCCAGGCAGAATAACCTTGAACGACAAAGTTGCAACCAGGTGCAGTGGTCCATGCCAGTTACCCTAGCTACTGGAGGTAGGGGTAGAGGCTGAGGCAGGAGGACTGCTTGAGCCCAGGAGTTTGAGACCAGCCTGGACAACATAGTGAGATTCTAGACCTTTAGATAGATAGATAGATAGATGATAGATAGATAGATAGATAGATAGATAGATAGATAGATAGATAGATAGATAGAGATGTAGATATAGATACAGTTAGATATAGATAGATAATAGCAAATCTTATTTTTAAAAAAGATGGTGTCATTCAGTAGAACACATTCTTATCAGGCTCAATCTCCAAAAGATAAAGTGATAAAAGTTATGAAAGTGAGGCTAGAGAGATTGCTCAGTGGTTAAGGTGCTTGCCCGCAGAGCCTAAGGACCAGGGATCGATTCTCTAATACCCACATAAAGCCAGATGCACAAGGTAGTACTTGCATCTGGAGCTCATTTGCAGTGGATGGAGGTTCTGGTATACCCATTTTCTCTGTCTCTTTTCTGCATGCAAATAATGTTTTAAATCATGAAAGTTAAACAGAATTTAATATAGTGTTATACTAATGCCTATAAGAGTCAAGTAAGTGGTCCTAGCAGGCAATAATATAAATAATATGAAGAGAATGCAGGATTGGAAAAGTTTAAATTGGGTCTTTGGAGTCAGACAGGGGAAAATACATTTTGCTGTCTTATAAAGAAATGCTAGAGCCAGGCATGGTAGTATATGCCCTTAATCCCAGCAAAGGCAAGAAGATCACTGACAGTTTGAGGCCAGCCTGAGACTACAGAGTGAATTCCAGGTCAGCCTGGGCTAGAGTGAGACCCTACCTCGATAAAACAATAAAAAGAGAAAAGAAAGAAATGTCAATATGGGGTTGGGACTTTGGCTTAAGGAGCAGAATACTTGGTTAGCAAGTGTGAGGTCCTGGATTCAATCTCCAGCACCAAACATTACGAAAAAATAAAATAAAAGGAAAAGGAAAAACCAAGTCCAAGTCTAATCAAGGAATGCATCCAAAAACATAGGAGTTACTCAATTCCAAAAGTAGCTGGGGACAACATCTAGGCTCTGTGACTAGATGAGCTTCAATTATCAAGTCCCTGTTAGAGGCAGGGTTTATCCTGTTCCTGTAACCGCTGCAAACACTAGGGCTCATAGTAAAGTGCTGGAGTTCCTTAGGCTTTTCTAAGCAGCATCTTTTTTGTGTTGGGAGTAGAGAATGATACCATACCAAAAAAAGGGGGGGGGCATTTTGGAGTCATGCTGAGCAATTTGAGCTAAAGAAAATTAAAAAGCCTTAAAAGCAAGTTCATAATCAAGGCTATCGAACTCTCCAAATCTCAATAGGCTAAGAAGGACCCTACCAAGGCCGCTTGGCAAAGCAACCCTGATGCCACGTCATTTTTTTGTAAAAAAAAAAAAATCTACTATATTTGTTAAAGGATTTGAACCATATACACATGTTGTTTGGGGGCATACCTTTAAGTGAATTAATTTGTAAGAATTACTATTTTGAGGCTAGGAGGAGTGTTGCTCAGTGGTAAAGTGCTTGTCCATTATTCTTCAGGTCCTGAGTTCCATCCCCAGCACACAACAATGAAAGAGGGGGAGATTATTTAAGAATTCTGGCCAGGCATGGTGGCGCACGCCTTTAATCCCAGCACTCGGGAGGCAGAGGTAGGAGGATTGCCGTGAGTTCAAGGCCACCCTGAGACTCCATAGTGAATTCCAGGTCAGCCTGGACTAGAGCAAGACCCTACCTTGAAAAACCAAAAAAAAAAAAAATTCTGAAACTATTCATGTCTGACATTCATGAGTTTGAGGCCACCCTGAGACTACATAGTGAATTCCAGGTCAGCTTGGGCTAGAGCGAGACCCCACCTTGAAAAACAAAAACAAACAAAAAAGGAAATCATCTTCGAAACAACTTTGCAAGAGCTTTCAGCTTTTCAACACAAGAGGCCTTTAGAAATCAGGAAGTATGTCCAATTTAACAGGACTAGGACACGAACACCTCCCATCCACCCCTTTGACTACAGGCTCTGGAGCTGATAACTACAGTGACCCAGAGACTCCAGTCACATAGCACGAGGTTATCGGATCGTCTGTGGACATTTTTACTATGCACAGGCATTCTTCTCATCTCCTCTCTCTACCTAGCACACACCCTGTCACTCAGCACTTCTTCTACGGTTCCAATAGCAATTCCCTGCAAAGGGTCTCTTTCTGCTCCCATTCTCCCACTTCCCCCGCCTTCTGTAGAACATGGACTCAGAGCTAACCTGAACCCTGTGCCTCCCAAACGACAATCCCAAGTAGTCCTTTTTCTTTAGCATTTTCGGAGGATTGCTCTTTATTTGCTTACTGTAAGTTTTTGCACACCTATGTACGCGTGTGTGAGCACACCTATGCACGCATGTGTGCTAGGGTCTGAACCTAGCATACTTTCTGCCACTAAGCTACACCTCCATCCCAGATCCTTAGTTTGAATTCTTCTACAAATGACAGTACCTAAGAAATAAATTATATGTATTGCTGCAGTTAGAGACATCTAAGGATGCCAAGCTTGGTGGCACACACCTTTAACCCCAGACAGAGGTAGGAGGATTGACATGAGTTTGAGGCCAGCCTGAGACTACATGGTGAGTTCCAGGTACACCTGAGCTAGAGTGAGACCCTACCTCGGGG
>PVHP010047601.1:0-12829 GCA_004024765.1 Zapus hudsonius | reverse complement strand
GATTCTAGGGATGTTCTTATTATCTCAATATGGTTTTTGTTTTCTGCAGCTTCTTTTTGGGTTGCTTCTATCATGCTGTTGAGATGTGATTTCATTTCCAGGTTTGATTTCATTATTTCTTCCTGACAGTCATTCTTATATTTGCAGATGTCTTCAGTTAATTTGGAAAGCTGGTTTTTGATACCTTCAGTTTGCTGGCTTGCCTTTAATTCTGATATGTATCTTCTGACATCCATTTGGTTCTCCTCCATTATATTTAGCCTGGTGGCAAAGCTAATAAGCTGACTTTGTACCCTTTCAATATGTTGGTCCATCTTTTCTTGCATGACTAATATTAAGTTCTCCTTAGGATCTGTGCCAGTATGGTAAGGGTTTGTGTCTTCCTGGGCCTGCCTCTGCTCGCTCCCTTTAGTTGTGTTGTTGATGTCATATGGCATGGTTTCCTCAGCTGGTGTAATATTCTTACGTAGAGGTCTGCCCATTTTGATTCCACTTGAGGTGGCTGGTGGGATGCTTATGAGAAATCTGAGTGCTGGAAAGGGTGGCTCGGACCCCGACGCGGGGGTTGGAAGCAGAGCCCAGGTTTGGGCCCTGGGGCGGCGACTGGAAGCCCCAGCAGCTATGGCCCCGGGATGGGGGCTGGTATCCTTGGCGGCTTGGGCCCCAGGGGGCGACTGGAATCCCAGGTGGTTTGGAACCCGGGTTGGTGGCTATGAGCCCGGGCAGCTCAGGGCCCAGGGGGAAGGGGGGACGGCTGCTAGCTTGGTGGTTCGGATCCTGGGGGGGTCAGCTGGAATCTTGGGTGCCTGGGTGGCGGCCTGGAACCCTGGCGGCTCAGCTCCTGTCTGAGGTGGAGGCTAGGTGCCCTGGCGGCTGGTGGGGGGCAGCTCGGGTGGCAGGGGAGTGGGACGGCTGGAAGCGCTGGCGGCTTGAGGCCTGGGGGGAAGATGGTGCGGCTAGAAGCAGGGCAATTCAGGCCCAGCTCGGAGCCCGTGCCCCTTGGCCCCAGAAGTGGTGGGAACGCAAGTGGCTCAGATGGCGGGAACGGGAGTTGCTCGGACTCAGGAGCCGCGGGATCTGAAGCGGCTCAAACCCGGAGCAGCGGGAACGGTAGTGGCCCGGACCTGGGAGCAGGAGCGGCCCTGACCGGGAGCCGCAGAGACGGGAGCGGCTCAGCCTGCAGGAGCAGGTCCTGCCAGCTGGGTTTTTGCACTCACTGCCTCCGGTGTGACCTTGAGATAGATTCAGGTTTCAGTTGGAAGACTCTGTTGCTGGAAGGCGACTGGAATCGAGGACATGGCTATTGCTTGCTTCCATGGCCAACATTACAGCTAAAAACCCTAACCTCTGTTCCCTTGGGGACACCGCGTGGCTTCTAGTTCACCATCATGAACCAGACAACTGATATTGCCATTTTAATTGGGATAACAAAGCCCTCTGAAATTATAATGACATTGATCTTTTAAGAAATCACATTGGTTTTATCTACATTATTACCACTACAAACCTTCAAGAAAAAACCCAAGTGTTTCATAATTATCACTTATATTAGATATTCTGTAAATATTATGTGTAATATTAACTTATATAGTATGCAGCAAATTACTAATGATATATATATATATATACATAACATTGTACTTATAAAATATAATGATATATGAATGATGTATATATTATTCATACATAAATGTATATGTGCATATTTATCTAAGAATACACATAATGACCACAAGGATTATTCCATGATTAAAAGAAAATTAAAAGATCAAGGTTTTCAGAATCTAATGGAGGCAATAGAGAAATGAAATGAGAAAGATGCAACAGAAATAAAGGTTAAGGCTATAGGCTGTAAGTCAGATTTAGGAGCGAATTACAATTGACAACTGTATTTTCACTTTATTTCTCAAAGTCTAATGAAATTACAATTTACCATTCAATGCATACAAAGATCTATAGACTGGAAAAAGTACATAAATCATAAGAGCTTGTGCATATAGATACTGAACAGCCCTGTTGAATATGTTTAAAATGCACAAATAAACTATCCTATTGTAAGCCTGGACTCTATTGATATATTTTGATCTTACAAAATTATGTGAGCATTTGATGAAAGGAGAAATTTGAAGTGTAAATATAGACACTTTCAAAGTCCAGTGATTTGGTGGAGAACATAAATTATTCTGCTATTTGGGTGAGGTGGTAGAAAAATCAGTGTTATAAAATCAATACTTTTTTGCTCAGTTTTTTTTCCTTTGCCTCACTCAGGCTGCCAATCATTTAACTCATAGAACCTCATAGTTGCAGAAATCTTTCAATAGGATGAGCCTTCATAAAGGGAAACCATTTTTAAAGCCTCACTTTTGTACAAACCCTTTTTTACTTCCTTCTTTCCTCCTTTTTAATTTA
This sequence comes from Zapus hudsonius, assembly GCA_004024765.1. Taxonomy (NCBI): domain Eukaryota; kingdom Metazoa; phylum Chordata; class Mammalia; order Rodentia; family Dipodidae; genus Zapus; species Zapus hudsonius. The sequence goes on along the minus strand of PVHP010047601.1, from coordinate 10,420 downwards.
TATATCATGGGAGTATATATGCTCTCTCCCAGGAAGCATTGAAATTGCAATCCTCCTGTCTTAGATTCTCAACTACTGAGATTACAGATACATACCCCACATCAAGATAGCATATTACAGTATCTTCAAGGAAATTTTCTACAGCATCAGTTACAAACAATATAGATGAGACACATAAGATAGACTCATAATTTGCTGTTATTTTCTGTTCTATGGAGGATTACTATCTAGTCTATATAATGTTTCCAGGTAGGACATTTTTTTTTGTACATCTACTTCCTTTTTAAGGCTCAGGGAGCTCACATAAGAAGTTCAGAAAACAGTAAGATTCAGAATGCCCTTCCTACAAGATTCTAGAAGCAGTAAACAATTGATGAAGTAAAGTAGACTCTGATGAAGCTGCCTATGAGCTGGGTAAGGAGGTCTAGGGATGTAGCTTTTGTCAGTTATCACCTGTGCTGAGGTGGGCTATTGATGGATGCAGCTGACTTTGAGTAACCTTTGTTCATGCAGGTAACCTCTCAGCCATGCTCCTTCTAGCATCTCCATGAACTCATGGATTCAACAAGCTGGACTTGGTGGACTCATTTCTGCACTCTATATTCAAGGTTTTACACATTTTATGATGTACCAGAAATAAAAATCCATGCAACAGGTCTAAGTACTCAATAAATTTATTTGCTTATTTATATAATTCTTTGTCCTTAGATTAATCATTCACAAGAAATACCTGAACTTCCCCATCCTAAAGGTTTTATATGTTTTTTTTCTTCAAAAATATGTAAATGATGATAATTGGAGACTAAAAGAAAACTGTTTAGTTCATGTATTTTTTTTTTCTATCTCAAGACTATTCTTTAGTCTTGGGTTTGAGGTCTTTGGGTACTTTGTAGTATGGCAACGTGATGGAGGAAAGTAGACATTAATTCACCTATAGTTGGTTTTATATAGACTAATTACTGTCAGAGTACAAATTCATTTAGGGTAATATGGATAATATAAATTAAAAAGAATTCTATGCATAAGTTAAGACAAAAGTAAATCTATATATTATTGATATATAATCATATATATTATAATGTCATATATCATATATATATTAATATATCATATAAATCATATATATATATATATATATATATATATATATATATATATATATATATATGTTGGGTCTCACTCTAGCCCAGGCTGACCTAGTACTCACTCTAGTCCCAGGCTGGCCTCAAACTCACAGTGATTCTCCTACCTCTGCCTCTCAAGTGCTGGGATTAAAGGTGTGCATCACCATGCCCAACCATATAAATACACATACAAATAATATGTGTGTGTGTGTCTGTGTGTTTATCCTTGATTCAGCTGACTTTGTGAAGAAGTTCAGTAATTTTTAAAAAAAATTCTAACACAGTTTATTATACTCTTGTAACTATCTAGAGCAGTTAAAAGGAGTCACTCAAAACAGTAACATACAGATGAAGTATTTTCAGCGTTGAAGGGAAACTAAATCATTGAACTCCTAAACTGAAAAATCTCTGCCTTGAGAATTAAAGAGGAACTGTTCATCCACCATCATTGTCCTCCTCCTCATCACCATCACCATCATCACCATCACCATCACAAGTATGACTGCTTAAATCACACCAAAACCTCTGGCCAGCAAAGGAGCAGTCTTGCTGGGCTTGAATGTGTCTAGATGAAAAGAAGATCTCCGATGATGCAGGATGAGAGCTTCTTAGTGAGCCATCGCCAATGACTACACTAGATCCGAGTACAGCAGCTTGCTTCTGGAGGGTTAGCTGGCTTAATGGTGAAGAGAACAGACCCTCACCTGAGATTTCAGGTGAACTGTGCCAGCTGTGTGTGATGATGCAATGGCGCCTGTGGCCTCAGGGGGACAGGAAGAGATATATAGGGTCTGACTTCCCTGAACCCCTCTTCTTCTGTGGGGGACCATCACAAGGAATGATCTGGAGATAATCCTGGATGCTGTCATAGCTGCTTCTGAGAAAGACAACAATAGTTGTTTTTCTGGAACAACTACATTACACAGGAACTCCTGACTTCTTGTCTTCACCTCTGAAATGCTGGGATCACCTGCCATCTGCCAAACCAGCTTATCTATCTCATTGTCTTAGTGCCCATGCTGTGGTTTTCTCTGAGTTCTCTATTTATTTCTATATTTTTTCTTCTGACATTCAGTCTGGATAATCTTAATTGATCTTAAATTTCTGATATTTTTCATCTGCCTGTTCAAATATGCTCTGTTTAACTGTTTGTGTCAGTTATTGGATTTTTCAGTTCTCAAAGTTTGATTTAGCTCTTATTTTACTACTATATACACACCCTTACCACATTTTTGGAGACAGAGTTTTCTGTGTAGCTCAGGATGGTCTTAACTTCATTAACCTCCTGCCCAAGCCACTCAAGTGCTGTGATTGCAGGTGCCCACCACTATATCTGGGTTTCTATTCCTTTCTGAATTTTATATCTGGGTCTATAGCATTCATTTACTTTTCCACAGTATTTGGTTATTTGAGTATAATTGCCTATTTAATTACTTTTCCAGTATTGTCTGACATTTGTGCTTCTCAGGGTTAGGTTTCTTGATTGTTCATTTTCCTTTGCTTGAGCCTTATATTCTGGTTCATTTGCCTTACTTTTTGTCATTGAAAACTAGTCAAAAAGTAATGTTTGTCATCTGAAAACCCTATTCTTGCATTCTTTTAAGACTTGGGATTTTTTTCATGTTTTTTTTTTTGTGTGTTTGTGTGTAAATTCCTTGAACTGATGTAATGTACTAGCATATACAATCTAGGGACAGTTCATGTACAATCTACAGTTATGCTAACACTTGAATCAATAACTTTTCTAATATTTCCAAGAATGTGCTTGTGTGTGTAGTTGTTGTTATTGTTGGACATGTTTTACATTATTTGTTAGGTCATTTATAGTTTTGCATTAGACTCTACTTCCAGCTCATATAGAGAGATCAGACTTTAAGTCTTTTTCTGGGCACATAACCACCTTACAAATACAGGTATACATGCAATCACCAGTAACAATGTCAAAGAGGTATATAAAGCAAGGTATGAACATGTCATCCCTCAAATTTTTGTTTTAAACTTTTTCTCTAACCTACTATTCATCTACAATGCTGTTTGTCCCTCAGGGAACTTCAATATTTGTCTTTGGCAAATATTCCCTCCTTTTCCCTGTGTGAAATAAAGGCTCTTTGCAGCAGCTTGGAGAAATGATGACAGACCTGTGAAAGGAAATCTCCAGAAAGGTCAATAAATGGGTTTGGGTGATAATGGGCTGTAAATGGTCCTCAGCCAATTTTGCCAACTCCAGGGGCTGTTTGGCTGCTGTTCTTCACGGATCTTGTGGGCTTTGGCTTTTAAGGTTTCCACAGACCTCCAGAGGAAAAGGGGTTTAAGGCAAGGTAAAATACCACGAAGCTTGCTTTTTAAAAATTCAGTTGGATTTCTTGAATAAACAAACCCTAAGTGCTTTAAGCCCTTTTAAGCTTTCCTGCAGAGTTCTGAAAAAAGTGGATTCTGACCATTTTTGCTAGTGTTTTCAAAAAGGAAAACATATTTAGAGGTCATTATTCCATCATTTTAGCTAAGGGTTACTCTATCCATATGTCAGAGATTCTGTGAATGATAAAGTATGTTAAGAAAATAGACCAGAGCTTGACATTTTCTGTGTGCTCATTAACACGTCTTTCTTTTAAACTTTCCATCCATCGACCTCTGGGTTATGGGCCCAGCATGCTTCTGCTGTGCCTTCTTTTAAACTTTCACAAAAATCTTATCTTTAACTTTTCCCTAAGTAAATATCTTCTGTGTTAATAACTATTTTCTATTTCTTTCCAGGGGTATATTATGTCACTTATAAAAACTGCCTACATAAAGGTAAGTGGCATTTAATAGCTCTAGGATTGAAGTCAGTCACAGTATCGATATAATTTTCTGTGTAAGAAGAAAGGGAAATATGTTTTCTATCACTAAATACTTAAGTTTCGAAGTGAATCTTTAATTTTTCAAAATCGGAGTCCTTGCTGTCTGCTGATAGCATTAGTCAATTTGTTGCCAACAATTTAGGTCTATAAACCAGCCCTTTACTTTCTAGTATTTTAAACAAATGAAGAAACAGAAATTTACAAAGGGAAATCAAAATTATTTACAATTTAGCCAGGAGTGAGAGAAGAACAGTTTGATTTCTTCCCCATCCTACCTGTGATAATCTTTTAATTTATAAAAAGCCATGAGAAAAAGGTTAGGACATATGGAAATTTAACTGTGAGAGGGGCTCATCAATTTCTTAGAGGAAAGGGGACCCGGGCCTCAGGCCGCCTGTATTCTATGTTACAGTCTATTATTCCTATACAGACTAAGGAAAAGACGCTGTAAAGGTCCCTAAATTTTTTTAAAACAGAAAAGCAGTTGTGAGAGATAAGATCCCCATCTATTCTAGGCCTGGCATAGTCTGTGTCTCTCTGTTCATTCCTTTAACAGGTGGAGAGTAGAAACTTCATATGTTGTGTTTTGAGGTCAGCTTCAATTTCCAGAATCTTTTATTCTTGTAAAACTTAGTGCAAGTTATGAGAGGTGATTGTCTGGTAGGTGAAGGGAGGGACAGAAGTCTCTCTCTCTTTGGAACCCACCTTCCCCACAAGTATAGAGCCCAGGATCAGTTGCAAACCCCCCATCCCAGTGGGTGTGCTGGGACAGTTAGACATTTTAGTAAAGACACATGTGACTCTACAGTGAGAATTGCCAGGGAGAGCTGCTTGCTCACATTGTGTATCCAACAAGTAACAAACCAAATATGTTCATCAGGGAATCAAATAGAAGGACTACTGAAATTCCCCTAAATCCTGTTTCTATTTCCTTCCATGAAATATTTTCTGACAATTTTCTTACTTTTCCTTGAAGAATCTTTGCCATCCTGAACATTTTTCATGCTAAAAATTGCAGTGTCCTGTACTTTGCTACTTTTACAGAAAGTTCCTCTCCCTCCTCCCACACAGCTCTGTTGAAGTTCACGTTGGTGATACCCCAGAGCAGCCTGTTCTAGTGATATGGCTGCTTTTCTCTTGGAAAATCCTACTTATACTACTCAGTTGTTTTAGTTGATTACATAGTAGAGCTTCTCTCCCCTTGCTTTGTGCCATGTAATTTCAAATTTTACTTTACTGTATGCAATCAGCTTGTCTATGATTTCATACTTCAGATTCCTTCTGCTTCTGTAACATGATTGCACATGGTGGTTTAAAACATCACATTTCTTTTTATGGAATCAGAAAGCTGAAGTTAGTTTCTCTGGTTAATGTGAAGATACCTAAAGGCATCCTCTGCCTTAAAAAGCTTCTGTACTTGTGCTCCCTGCTGTGAGCTCCCTTCCTTGCACTATCACTTCTGCTTCTCCTTTTAACCTTATCTTTTGGCCTTCTCATAAGGGCCCACCCAAAGAGGAGAAGGGACTCACTGTGGCAAGAGTCCTGATTTTGTCCTCTGGCAATCCTTGACTACTCTCGGTGGCGCCATCCTCATGCTCTAGTGGTGATGATGTGCTCATGTTAAGCGACCACTGTTCATGACATCTGCACTAGAGTTGAAATGTGTTAATATGAGTATTTTGAGCTATTCATTTTTTGTCCATTCTAGTTTTTCTTTCTCTAAGCAAAATGTAGAAATTTCCACATAACCCTTCTTTACTTCACGACAGCCTCCAGTTTATGTATAGTATGGATGTTTGATAGTCATCATATGGGAGAAAAAAAAACCACACAAAACTTTGTAATGTAAGACACTGAACAGTGCAATTGCCCTCAGCCTTCTCCCCACCCCTAATGATGAGGTGCCAGTGACTTCTGACTTTGTGGCTGGTTATCTGAGCTGAATGCGAAAAAGAAATAAGAAAAAAAGAGATCAGTCTACAGCTAGGTAGATGGTTCAGTGGTAAAGTCATTTGCTGTACAAGTGTGAAGGCCCTAGATGGTTTGAGATTTCTGAGATTCCATTCCCTAGCACTCATATAAAAAGCTGGGTGTGGCCTTGAACACCTGTAACCCCAGACTTGTGAGGAGTACAGAGAACAAAGGATTGATGAGGTTTGGGAAAACAGTAGCTCCAGGATTAATGAGAGACTTCATCACAAGAAAATATGTGGAGTGATAGACCACCCAGTGGTCTCCTCTGGCTTCCACATGTGGGTCCATGGGACAGGAGCACCTACGAATACACCCCCCACACAACATTCCACACATGCTGCACATGCAAAATAATTTTCTGAACTGGACCACTTAGATCTTGAGATTGTTTAGTTTTGACTCAGTTCTTCACTGTCTTACTGGTTTATATTTATTCCATTCATACTGCATGAATTTTGTCATCAATTAATATAATTACTTCCCTCAAACACTCCCTTTTAGCATTAGCCTAGACATGTCCCCTGACATCTGTTCATAACTCTAGGTGGATTGACATCTCTACAATACCAATGACTTGAAAAAAATTCTTAATCAGAAGAAATGTCTAGAATATTTGCTTATAGGACTAAGTTATACATATGGTAAGACTTTGAAATCTTCCTCTCAAGTCTAGTGAATATCGAATATGTATTGCAGTGATGTTAAGATAGTAATTTGACTTCATGAACTTGTACTAGTGATGTTTCCAGTTGTATCAATGTTTGGCATTCTTATATTGACTGCAGCAGTTCTTTTTGAAGAAAAGCATGTGCAGTCTTCATGGCATATATTTTACATCCAGAGAGACAAGGGGACATCAATAGAGCCACTCCTTACTGTCTGAATGGCTTTTCAAAGGCCTTACAGATTCTGTAAACTGCTTGTATGAGTGTAGGTAACTGGTATTACCAAATTTCATGTAGTAGCTTTGAGAGTTGATGAAATAATGAAAATAATCAACTGATAGTACTTAAATAACTTAAAATAGGTATTTTTTCTACCAGTTTCATTATTAGTCTTTAATCCATTTTTATATTCAAAATTTTAGGCACTGGACTTTGTTCATTCTAAATATATTGCATTTTATCTTTGTTTCTTGGAACAGAGTGTTGCTTTGGGAGAAGCTCTGGAGCAAATCATCACATAAACCCAGCCTACTGACTTTAGAAACTGCTTTAATGAAACAGTTCTAATGAGAAAATTAGTTCATCAACATGACTTTCCATCAGGTTTGCAATTTTAGGCACTAAATATTTCTAGATAAAAACATGTATTTGAGTTCTTACAAACATAATACCATTATACGAATGCATTCATTCATTCATTCATTAAAGGAAAGCACTGCTAAAGAAACTAGTTTCTTGCATTGAAAATTGGTGCATGTTCTTTTAAAATTAAATATTTATATGAAGTGAGAGAGAAAGAGTGAGAGAAAGAGAGAGAGAGAGAGAGAGAAGAAAGACAGGCAGAGAGAATGGGTGCAACAAGGTCTCTAGCCACTGCAAACAAACTCCTAATGCATGGGCCACTTTGGGGGTACTGGAAAATCAAACCTAGGTCCTTGGGTTTTGCAGCACCTCAACTGCTGAGGAATCTCTCCAGTCCAGTAAATGTTATGATAAGAGGGAAGCTTATACTTAGCTAGCATAATGATCTAAATAATCTCTGTTCTGTATTTTACATTTTAGACAAATTGCCCATGTGAAGAGACAAACCACTCTGAAGAGTATTGGATGGACTGATGACTAATTTAACTTTTCAATTAGGTTGATTTCTTTCCCCCACATGATTTTATGTCCAAGTGAGGCAGAAACTGATGATTATGATTTTAGTTTGCAAATTGAAATTCCATAACTCATATTAATAATCTTTATGTAAATGTGTGTATAGGGTATGTAACTAAAAAAGAGATCATGAGAGAAAGAGCTTCAAGAGAGAAGAGAAGGGCATGTGAACTGCAACCATCAAGGAAAACATTTGTAGAGGAGAAATCGAGTAACAAGAGGGTGCACGTGAACCCCAGGAAGGGAGCTACAGGAGGGGAAGTAAGAAAGAACAATGTATTGTGACAAATATGAGTGAAATGTCATAATAAAGCTCACTACTTAGTAAGATTTAAAAAAAATTAAGTAAAAGTAAAATTACATCTATTTTGGTTAGACAACATACTTATGGAATCATATTTTTTGAATTTGCTAAAATATTAAGCATCTCTATCTCACAGTCTTTTATTTATTTTTCCAGTTAAAGCTATATGGGAATTATATTTTAACACTAAAAATGGAAATTTTATTATATTTCTATCTACATATTTCATACTAATTTGCCATTTTGAAAATGTAATATTTCAAATTGTTGATAAATTGAATATTGCTATATTATTTCACAATGTAGAACAATTTTCTGCCAAGACCTTGACAAATAGAAGGGAAATGTTTATAAAATTTGTCAGTAAATAATAATTTTTCCAATAATTTTTTTATTTCACCATAATATTATGTTTGTTAGATTAGTTGCACAGCACAGGTTTAAGAATTAATATTATGAGTACAGTTATTATATTAACTGATTGTATTTTTTTAATTTGTAAAAATACTAATAAAATTTATTTTTTTTTATTTTTGCCTGTCCTATTCTAATATGACATGCTCATTCATGGAGTACTTCAGTACATTTAATAATTTTTTTCTGATCATGTCCTATACAGAAGCTGATTACAGAATTTTATTTAAACATAATGAAAGGGCTGGAGAGATGGCTTAGCAGTTAAGCTACTTGTCTACAGAACCTAATGACACAGGTTCAATTCCCCAGTACCCATGTCAAGCCAGATGCACAAAGTGGCCCATGCATCTGGTGTTCATTTGTAGCAGCTAGAAGACCTGACATGCCAATTCTGTCTGTCTCTTTTCTCTATCTTTTTCTGTTTGCAGATAAATAAATACAAATAGAAAAAAATATTTTGTACATCTATACTTTCTCAAAGAACCTTTAACTCAATAGTTATCTCTGAAAGAATAATGTGCACAAAGGATATACTTGATGTATAAAGTAAATATTCCACATTTAATGTCCTGATCTCAATTTGTATAAGTTTTCTTCTTTGTCTGATAATGTTAGATATTTTTTAAGAATACAAATTTTTCCTGTGGTGTCACTCACCTGTAACTCCCTCATGAAGGTGGTAGATACATGAGAGAGAGGGGGGGTCAGATTAGACCACATAGGCTGTTCAAAGTCATTTGGGAACATAGTTTGAGATCTTGTCTCAAATATATGGTTATATTTTTGTCCAATGATATCATCATGATTTCTTTTAATTCCAATTGATTGGCTTGAGCAGAAGGTTCTATCCACGGCAGAAAAAGAGTTGGACTCCACTCTCATTCCCTCCACTCTATAGCATAGACATAAATTAATGATAGTCATTCCAGAACACTTGTTGTTGCTCTATTTAGCCAAACATTGTGACAGGACTGAATTTTATCTTTGGTTCTGCAATAATAATAATAAAATAAGAAGAACAAGAAGAAGAACCAGAAGAATAACTAATAATGTGTGTTGTACAAATGCAGACACATGTCCACTATGGATAATGCACTGCTGGGGTAAAGTGCAATGGCATCTGCCCTGCGCACATGAAGTTCTGGTTTGATTCTCCCAACAGTCTCAGTTTGAGATGGTGATGTATGTCTGTAATCCCAGCACTGGGTAAGACCATTTGAATGTAGCTTGGTTGACATAGTGAGATCTTAGCATTCTATTGGGGAAATGTAATAGTGACAAATAGGCTTACACAATGTGATTTGAAAATTTCTACATATTTAAAATGACTTTAAACTATTTAAAAATATATGTGATCATGTAATACCCTGAAGACCAAAATAGTCCCCCAATAATTCTCTCTGAATACTTTGTTCACTACGGTGACATTTATACTGATAATGCAGTGAGGAGTAATGCTGAGGAAATTTTAGCTTGTGTAAGAGCAGGGACTACAAAAACCCGCATTATTGTATACTTGCTGCCATGCACTTGCAGAAGAATAGATTTAAAAATCAGTAAGTAATTAAACAAGTTCCACTTAAGACTGACTTTGATGAAGCTGCAAGAATTGTTACTTTTATAAAAGCCCAACTTCTGTATGTGCTTTTTTACATATATTTTCTGATGATATAGGAAGTCCGTGTAAAGAACTTTGGGTGCCAATTGAACACCAGTATCAAGCTAGGGATAGTGGCCCACCCCTATGATTCTAGCCCTTGGGAGGCAGAGGCAAGAGGACCACAGGTATATGTTTGAGGTATTCCAGGTCTTTGTAGTGAATCCAGATCAGCCAGGGATACATACAGACCCTGGTTCAAAAATTTAACAAAAGGAAGAAAAGGTGGGAATAAGGGGAGGGGTGAGGGAGGGGGAGTAGGATGGAGGGTTTAAGGGAAG
>PVHP010047600.1:0-12833 GCA_004024765.1 Zapus hudsonius | reverse complement strand
AAAATAATAATAATAAATAAGGTATTTACCTGACAGAGAACTGGCCAGGCTTCCTCTCCGTAATTTACAGTCATCTTGACTAAGTTGTCGCTGGAGTTTAGCTTTTCCAGTAGGTGAAAATATGTCAGGATTACTGAGCTTCCTGAAGAGCAGAGGACTAAGTCCAGTGACGACATCCTTCAATTAAAAAAAAAAAAGTAAAATATGAGTCTTTAGTATCATTAGTATCTTTCTTAGAGAACTTTGTGCTAAGCATCCCAATAGCATTCAATACAGTTAAAAGGTAGCAGTATTTTATAGTTTCCATTCAATATTGCCTTCATACATGAGTCTCTGGGTTCAATCTCCAGCCAAGTGTTCAAGTAATAAGCACTATGGGAATACTAAAAGACAAAAGGAGAAAAAATGAGAAAATGCAGAAAAAGAGAAGGAAGAAGTGAAGAAAAGGAAGGTAAAGGTAGAATAGGCAAAGAAGAAAAGTTTAGACAAAAGGGACGGGAAAGGAGGAGGAAGGGAAGGGAGGCTAAAGGAGGGGAAGTGCAGGGCGATGAGACGGGGGAAAGAAGGGAAGGAAAAAGAGAAAAAGAAAGAAATTAAATTCCCAAAGATCATTATTTTGATTGGCAAATTCACAAACACAGGAAGTATTATTGCCCCCAACAACACATCTCCAACAGGGTTCCAATTCCAAAATTGCCCTCAGCTGGAGATCAAGCATTCAGAACACAGAAGTTTATGGGGGACACCTGGATCAAACAATCACAATAGGTGTCCAAATGACCTTCTCTCATGTAGCTTGTTTATAAATTTTCTTTGGATGGGATCTTTTCCTGCCTAAATTGCCTCCAACAACACATCAACTAGAAGACAGGATTCAACTACCATCAATCAACTACACTGGTTGATGGTTAATGGGAGTGAGGTAAACTAGAGACAGTAATCAATAATGCAAAAAGAAAATACAATGAGGGAACACTCTGAACTTCAACCATTTGATATGGTAATAATAGAACAATAGCTATGAATCAAAGAACCAAGGAAGGAAGCAGGGTTTAGACTCCAATATGGACTACAGAGTGGCCCTCCACAAGAAGCTCAGTTGGTAAAGCACTTGCCAGCAAGCGTGAGAACCCTAAGGACCTATAATCCCAGTGCTAGAAAGCTGAACAGGTGGATCCCCCAGAGCACCCTGCTAACTAGACTAGCTGAATCAGTGAACTTCAAATTCAGTGAGAAACCTTGTCTCAATATGTAAGGCAGAAAACAACTGAAGACACCTAATGTCAAACTCTGGCCTCCACATGCATACACACCTACACACACAAATGCACCCACATAAAACACATGTATACACACATGCATGCCCACCATACACATCTACACACACTTGGAAGACAACAAGCTAAAGTAGACATTCTGTACAAAGGCAATGTAGACAGGAAAAGATTCCATCCCAAGAAAACTTATAAACAAGCTACATGAGAGAATGTCATTTGGACGCCTATTGTGATCCAGGTGTCCCCCATAAACTTATGTGGGCTGAATGCTTGATCCCCAGCTGATGGCAATTTTGGAATTGGAACCCTGTTGGAGATGTGTTGTTAGGGGCAGGCTTACAGGTGTTACAGCCAGTTTCCCTTTGCCAGTGTTTGGCACACTCTGCTGTTGCTGTTGTCCACCTGATGTGTTGTCTCATGCCATCATTTTCCCTTCCATCATGGAGCCTCCCCTCAAGCCTGTAAGCCAAAATAAACCCTTTCCTCCACAAGCTGGTTTCAGTGGGGTGCTTTCTGCCAGCATCATGAAGCTGATTGCAACACCTGTTATACTATATGAATGACATTCTAGTGAGAGAAGAAACAAGACAGGAATCAATCAGCAGCAGTTAAGAAAAACACATATGCTTTTCAACTGAAAGGAAAAACCTAAGAGTGCATTAGAGCCCTTCTTAAACCTAGTCTCTTCTGTCAAAACCTAGCAAAGGGAAGAAAATATAAAGCACATTCTAATTTTAATGCTTAAACTAGGATGTATTTTTTTCTGAAGTGTATTACTCACAGCAGAGAAACACACATACCAAAGCACATAACTAAGAATTCTCACAAAATGAGCACCCCCATGTAGCAAGATTTTTTTTTTTTTGGTTTTTCGAGGCAGGGTCTCGCTCTAGTCCAGGCTGACCTGGAATTCACTATGTAGTCTCAGGGTGGCCTTGAACTCACGGCAATCCTCCTACCTCTGCCTCCCGAGTGTTGGGATTAAAGGCGTGCGCCACCATGCCCAGCTCTCCAACAATTATTAGGAGAACTATAAATGTCTAGTCCAAAGGAAAGAAACCAAATAAGACATTAATAGTTCTCCCCAAAAACAGTGATTCTTAAAACAGTCTCCGGACTGGAACTGAACTTGTACAAATTTCTCAGACCATACCCTAGACACACTGAATCAAAAATTCCAGGGGTAGGTAGGAAACAATACTCTAATTTTTGCTTATTTCAACAATCTGCTTTAATAAGCCCTCCAGGTGATTCTAAAGCACACTAAACACTGAGAACAAGAAGATTATAAACAACTTACCATATGATGCCACCAACACACACACAGTCAGTTGTGAGAATTCTCACAAATTACTTGAAACTAATAATCATGTACTCAAGTTTGCAACTGGTTTATTTTCTAAATTACACACATATGTGCTAATCTAAATGTTTATGTCTCCTTAAAATTCACATTGAGTCTGGCTGGTGGCACACGCCTTTAATCTCAGCACTCAGGAGGCAGAGGTAGGAGGATCGTTGTGAGTTCGAAGACAAGCTGGGCTAGAGGGAGTCCCTACCTCAACACCCCCCTTCCAAAAAAAGAAAGAAATTAAGCCCAGCTGGGTGTGACAGCACACCCCTTCAATCCCAGCACTCTGAAGGCAGAGGTAAGAGGATCGCTGTGAGTTCAAGGCCAACCTGGAACTACAGAATGAGTTTCAAGTCATCCTGAGAGAGACCCTACCTTTAGAAAACCAAAAATAGACAAACTAATTAATTAATAATTAGCTGAGGGCTAGAGATGGCTCAGCAGTCAAAGGTGCTTGCTTACAGAGCTTGACAGCCTAGCTTCAATTCCCCAGTACCCACATAAAGAAAGATGCACAAAGTAGCACATGCATTTGGAATTCATTAGCAGCAGCAGGAGGCCCTAGCATGCTCCTGCCCTATTCTCTCTCTCTTCTCTCTCTCTCTCTCTCTCTCTCTCTCTCACACACACACACACACACACACATAGTTTAAAAAATGAAACTGATACTGTTGATAAGCTACCTTGTTTGTAGTATTATAAAAACTCAAATACATTAAGACAGTACATTCTGCATAAACCTACAACAGTTAAATTCACTTGTATCACAACATTCAGTAAGATTTGGTGAAGTTAAGCAGGATGTGGTGGTGCACACCTTTAATCTCAGCATTCAGGAGGCAGAGGTAGGATTGCCTTGAGTTCAAAGCCATCCTAAGACTATGTAGTGAATTCCAGGTCAGCCTGGTCTAGACAGAAACCTACCTCAAAAGTACCCCCCCAAAAAAAAGGATTTATTGAATTTATAGCTATCATACTAAAATGATAATCTGTATCTATTATAGCTGTATCGTAGCAAAAAATGTATCTAATATAAACTATGTAAATTCTTTTTTTAATATTTTTTATATTTTATTTATTCATTTCAAGGAGAGAGAGAGAGAGAGAGAGAGAGAGAGAGAGAGAGAGAGAACACCAGGGCCACCACCTTGTGGGTCTGGCTTATGTGGGTCCTGGGGAATTGAACTGCACTGAAGGCAAGTGCCTTAACCGCTGAGCCATCTCTCCAGCCCTTTTTTTTTTTTTTTTTAGTTTTTTTAATAGTAAATTCTTATGTTGTTGGGAAAAAAAAACAACAAAACAGGACTGGAGAGATGGCTCATCAGTTAAGGCATTTGCCTGCTAAGCCTAACGACCTAGGTTCAATTCCCCAGTACCAACATAAACCTAGATACACGAAATGGCACATGTATCTGGAGTTTATTTGCAGTGGCTAGAGTCCCTTGCATGCCCATTCTTCACCCCGCCACCCTGTCTTTCTCTACTTTGCAAATACATCATTTATTTGAGGTGAGGTTTTTTTTGTTTGGTGTTTTGGTTTTTGTTTGGTTTAGTTTTTTAAGGTAGGGTCTTGCTCTAGCCCTGGCTGACCTGGAATTCACTATGTAATCTCAGGGTGGCCTCAAACTCATGACAATCCTTCTACCTCAGCCTCCCAAGTGCAGCCTGGGCTAGAGTTTTGAGGCAGAGACCCTACCTCGAAATAAAATTATATATATATTTTTTCCAGGGGCTGGAGAAATAACTCAGCAATTAAAGGCACTTGCTTGCAAGGCCTGATGGCCCAGATGTGATCCCCTAGTGCACATATAGAGCCAAATGCACAAAGTGGCACATGCATCTGGAGTCTGCAATGGAAGGAAGCCCTGGCGCACCCATTCCCTTTCTATCTCATGCTTTCTCTACTTGGCTGGATTGAGACCCTGATTCAGATAAAATATTTTTTAGCCGGGCGTGGTGGCACACACCTTTAATCCCAGCACTCGGGAGGCAGAGGTAGGAGGATTGCCATGAGTTCAAGGCCACGCTGAGACTACATAGTGAATTCCAGGTCAGCCTGGACTAGAGCGAGACCCTACCTCGGAAAAAAAAAAATTTTTAATTCCTGTGCTTAGGAAGCAGAGGTAGGAGGATCACTACAAGTTTGAGGCCAGCCTGAGACTACATAGTGAATTTCAGTTCAGCCAGGGCTAGAGCGAGACCCTACCTCGACAAAACAAAACAAAACAAAAAATCCAAATAAATATATGAAGAGAGCTGGGTGTGGGCACTTGAGAGGCAGAGATAGAAGAGGCAGATGTACAGAGGCCATGTGTCTGGAGTAATTTGCAGTGGCAGGAGGCCCTGGCACACCCATGCTTCCTCTGTCTGGCTGCCTCTTTTTATCTTTGTCCAAATAAATAAATATTTTTTTAAATATTTTCTTTATTCATTTTCAAGCAGAGAGATACAGAGAGAGAGAGAGAGAAAGAGAGAGAGAGAGAGAGAGAGAGAGAGAGAGAGAGAGAGAGCGCACCAGGGCCACCACCTTATGGGTCTAGCTTTTGTGGGTACTGGGGAATTGAACCAGGAGCCTTAGGCAATGGAGGCAAGTGCCTTAACCGCTGGGCCATCTCTCCAGCCCAATAAATATTTTTTTAAAAAGCAATTTGACAATAATACTCATCAAAAGAAACTCTCGCGCATATCCAAAAACAATTTCTAGGCTGGTCTCTCCTTCACTTTCCTCAGGTAACTTTAAAGACCTGGACAGGCCGGGCATGGTGGCACACGCCTTTAATCCCAGCACTCGGGAGGCAGAGGTAGGAGGATCCCCGTGAGTTCAAGGCCACCCTGAGACTACATAGTGAATTCCCGGTCAGCCTGGACTAGAGCGAGACCCTACCTCGAAAAACCAAAAAAAAAAAAAGACCTGGACAGAAAAATAAAGGGGTGGGGGATGGGAAAATAGCAAGTGCAAGGACTGGAGTTCAGATCCCTACCACCCACATAAATGCCAAGTGGGCATAGTAACCTATCAGTAGTCACAGCACTTGGAAGCTGACACAGGGGATCTCTGGGACAAACTGGGTAGCTGAACTAGCCAAATCAGTGAACTCTGGGTTCAAATAAGAAAACTTGTCTCAGGAAATATGGTGAAAGAGTGGTCAAGACACTCAATGTCAACTTTTGGCTTGATATGTGCACCAATATCATATACATTCAAACACACAAAAACCACACACAGAAGGGAAAGGTAAGGAGGAGAGGAGAGGAAAGGGAGGGGAGAAGAAAAGGATGAGGAAAGGGAAGAGAAGAGAGGAAGAGGAAAGGGGAGAGAAGAGAAAGGGAAAAAGGAAAGGAAGAAAATGGGGAAAGAGGACGAGCGAGAAAAGCAGATGAAGGAAGGGAGGGCAGCGGAGGGGAAAGGAAGAGCCTGGGTCATTTTGAATGTCTGTTAAAGCCAACAGTGCTCCCTAACATAAAGACCAAAGCCTGAGATGCAGTAACAATGTCCCTTTCTTTTACTGGTCAAAGGCAAGCTTGAGATGTTTAAGGGTTACTGTTGCAGTTACTTTCTCCTTGTTGGGACAAAGCACCAGAGCAGGTCTGGAGAGATGGCTTAGAGGTTCAAAGTACTTGCTTACAAAGTCTAGTGACCCAGGTTCAATTCACCAGTAACCATGTAAAGTCAAAAGTGTTACATGCTTCCGGAGTTTGTTGCAGCAGGAAGCCCTGGTGCACACAACACACGCACGTGCACACAACACAAGCACACGCATACACACACACTTATACACGCTCTCTCTAACTGAAACCATCTGGGGATTGAGTATGAGACTTAATTACAAACATATGAGGCTATGGGGGACATTTCACTTACCTAAAAAATCATTTTGGTAACATTTCTTTGAAATAACTTAAAAATATTACCAGGCTGGAGAAATGGCTCAGCGGTTAAGGCACTTGCCTCTAGTGCCTAAGGCCCTGGGTTCAGTTCCCCAGGACCCACATAAGCCAGACCCTAGTGTGTTCTCTCTCTCTCTCTCTCTCTCTCTCTCTCTCTCTCTCTCTCTCTCTCTCTCTCTCTCTCTCTCTCTGTATTTCTCTGCTTGAAAATGAATAAATAAAGTATTTTTTAAAAATTACCGGGCTGGAGAGATGGCTCAGCGGTTAAGGCTCTTGCCTCCAGTGCCTAAGGCCCTGGTTCAATTCCCCAGATCCCACATAAGCCACACCCACAAGGTGGTGGCCCTGGTGTTCTCTCTCTCTCTCTCTCTCTCTCTCTCTCTCTCTCTCTGTCTCTCTCTGCTTGAAAATGAATAACTAAAATATTTTTTAAAAAAATTACCAACTGTTTTTAAGCTCTGTTATTTTGTTGTTTTGTTTATCGAAATAGGGTTTCACTTTAGCCCAGGATGACCTGGAATTCACTATGTAGTCTCAGGGTGGCCTCAAACTCAATTTTTACTGAGTATGTAACAGAAGGCCAAACAATACTATACGGTAGCTCTGCTGTGATGAAACACAGGCAGAGTTAACCTCTAAAAATGAAGAATTAGAGATTGTGTGTATCTGCTTTTCAGCTTTTCTGTTGATATGCACTGCTGTGTTAAGGTTAGCACAGCTGAGATACTTCAGAATTATAAATGAATATCTGGAGCTTCATTTATTCTTAATTACATCCAAAACCTAGGGAGACTATTCTATTCTGAGTCAGTTACTTAATAGAGTAACCTGAACTCAGGAGAGGGCCCAGCAGTTAAAGGTGCTTGCTTGTTGCAAAGCCTGCCAGTCCAGGTTCAATTCCCCAGTACCCACTTGAGGCCAGATGCACAAAGTGGCATATGAATCTGAAGTTCATTTGCCAAAGTAAGGGCCCCTAATGCATCTAATTATTAATCTATTATGAGTTGATTTTTGTGTTTAATAAGAGATAGAGCCAGGCTTGCTGGTGCAAGCCTTTAATCCTAGCACTCTGATGATTATTTCATTTAGTACCTCAGAATCCTACATTTTAGCTTTTGGATAAGAGAATTTTGAGAATTGGAATTTAAGTAGGCTTATAGATTTCATAAGGATCTCGCAAGGAAAAACTTCACAGTACAGTTTCTATCACATGTCAGTAATGCCTGGAAGATTGAGGATTTTAATAGACACAGGCAAAAAAGATGAAGTTTTACAAACTGACAATAAATAAATATGTGGAAATGCCTGACAATAGTATTTAACTTAATGTGCACATTACATTCCAGTTAAAACCAGAAGGTTGGAAACACAGCAATGAAGATGGCCTCTACAGTCATTCTCTGATAAGGTATGGATAATCAATTAGGATGCTGTTTCAGTCAGCTTTCTCATTGCTGGCACAAAGAACCTGACCAAAAGCAGCTTGAGAGGAAAGGGTTTATTTTGGCTTATAGACTTGAAGGGAAGCTCCATGATGGCAGGAAAAACAATGGCATGAGCAGAGAGTGGACATCACCTCCTGGCCAAGAACAGATGGATAACAGCAATAGTAGAGCATGCCAAACACTGGTAAGGGAAAGCTGGCTATAACACCCAAAAACCCACCCCCCAACACACCTCAACAAGGTTCCAATTCCCAAATTGCCATAGGCTAGGGATCAAGTAGTCAGAACACATAAATTTACGGGGAACACCTGAATCAAACCACCACAGGTATCTATTGAATAATCACCTTTTTTGTGTGTGTAATGTGGTATGTATGGGTGTGGTATGATGCCCCCATATCATTATATACAGCAGCTAGAGCAGAATGTCTGAGTGTTCTCTTATTGATTCTGGGGCTTGCTGGGCTCCAACCAATGATTCTCAGGTCTCTGTCACCTGTGGGACTGGAGCTCCAGGTGGGTTTGGCCACAACCAGTTGTTTTAAAAATCTCCACTCTGGGGGTCTCAGGCCCTCAGACCCCTCATGCTTTCCTACTTAACTACTGATCCAACTCTCCAGCCCTAATCTATGTTTCTAACAAATATTCAGAAAACTATGTTTCAAGTACTATGATGACACTAAGTATATAACACTAAATGAAACAGTCTGGGCTTCAAAAAACTTACTAATAAGGCAAGACAATTTCAGTCACCCATGCTATAATGGAGAAAAAAGAGGTACTAAGAAACCAAAAGGAGCATCTAACTTTGATTTTTCTAATGAAAACTGAGTTCAAATGCACCTTGAATGTTATGATCTTCAGGTTTTACTCAACAGATGGTAAATTAATAAAGGTCTGAAGATACAGAAATAAAAAAGTTCTACTGTTATACCATAGAGTATCCATGATAATAATTTACACAACATATTTTGTGTATATTCAAAAAACTAGAAGAAGCTAGGCGTGGTGGCGCACGCCTTTAATACCAACACTCAGAAGGCAGAGATAGGATTGCTGTGAGTTCGTGATATCAAGGCCACCCTGAGACTACACAGTGAATTCCATGTCAACCTGAGCTAGAGTGAGACCCTACCTTGAAAAACAACACACACAAATAAAAGGCTAGAAGAGGGGCTGGAGTGATGGCTCACCGATTAAGGCACTTGTCTACAAAGCCTAAGGACCCAACTTCAATTTCCCAGAACCTGTTTAAGCCAGATACACAAAGTGGCCCATGCATCCGAAACCAGTTTGCAGCAGCAGGAGGTCCTGACGCACCTATTCAGTCTCTCTTCTATCTCTCTTGGCTTGCAAATAAATTTTTAAAAAATATTTTTACAAAAGCCGGGCATGGTGGCACACGCCTTTAATCCCAGCACTTGGGAGGCAGAGGTAGGAGGATTGCCGTGAGTTCAAGGCCACCCTGAGACTACAGAGTGAATTCCAGGTCATCCTGGGCTAGAGCAAGACTCTACCTCAAAAAACCAAAAAATATATATATATATATATTTTTACAAAAAATGTTTTTAAGGAGGCTGGAGAGATGGTTTGATTCCCCAGTATCTATGTAAAGACAGATGCACAAAGTGGCCCATGCATCTAGAGCTCATTTACAGTAGCTGGAGGCCCTGGCACACCCATTCTCTCTCTCCTTGCAAATAAATATTTTAATTGAAACTATATGTAAGCCAGGCATGGTAGTACACACCTTTAATCCCAGCACTCAGGAGGCTGAGGTAGGTGGATCACTGTGAGTTTGAGGCCAGCCTGAGACTACATAGTGAATTCCAGATCACCCTGGGATAGAATAAGACCCTACCTAGAAAAAAAATATATATATATTTATATATATTCTCTCTGTAGCATATATATATATGCTACAGAGAGAATCACACTTCTAAAAATAACAGATTCTCCTTTAACGATATTCAAAAGCCACTGACCTGGAAATATAAGTCCTGATCAAAACTTATTCTTTAGGGGCTGGAGAGATGGCTCAGCGGTTAAGGTGCTTGCCTCCAGAGCCTAATGACCTGGGTTCAATTCCCCAGTACCCACATAACCCAGATGCACAAAGTGACACATGCATCTAGTAGAGTTTGTTTGCAGTGGATAGAGGCCCTGGCAGGCCCATACACTCACACTCACGCGCGCTCGCGCGCGCGCGCGCGCGCTCTCTCTCTCTCTCTCTCTCTCTCTCTCTCTCTCTCTCTCTCTCTCTCTCTGCTTATAAATATTTTAAAATTAAAAATAAAAATAAAAATAAATAAACTTATTCTTTAACTTTAAGCTTTTATGCCTTTCTTTAGATATGTTTCACTAATTAGATATGCTAAATCTCAACACCCCTCAAAGCTGGTGTAACTGTCCTTCTAAGTGTTTGAATAACCACATGTAGAAGTCAAAGCTAATTGGAGTCATTGGCGCTAAAAAGGCCAATGTTTTGGCCTCTGCTCCCAGGTCAAAAAGGCCACAGGAGGGCTGAAGAAATGGCTCAGAGGTTAAGGCACTTGCCTCCAGTGCCTAAGGCCCGGGGTTCAATTCCCCAGTACCCATATAAGCCAGACCCACAAGGTGGTGGCCTTGGTGCTCGCTCGCTCATGCGCGCTCTCTCTCTCTCTCTCTCTCTCTCTCTCTGCTTAAAAATGAATAAAAAATGAATTTTATAAAAAAAATAAAATAAAAAGGCCACAGGAGATGATGAGACTCTGCTAACATGTTTACACTGGCCCTCTGGTAAGTCAGTCACCTGTCTTCCTGATCAGGGAAGAAACCCAGAGACCCAAAAAAAAAAAAAGTACACAATCTGAAACAGGAGAGTCACAACAGAGGAAAATCAATTTTCCAGGTTTCCCAAAGGAGTCAAGGCCACCTGGTCAGCACAAATGTGACTCATCCTAACACATAACACCAGTGCTGGAAAAGCCATAGTGCTTCTCCTAAGTCCCTAGTGTTTTCTTGAAGAGCCTCTACTGACCTCCAAAAGTATACCTACCTTTTAGCTACCTGCTTGGTCTTAAACACGAAGAGAAAAGTATAGCCAAAAGT
Source organism: Zapus hudsonius (assembly GCA_004024765.1). NCBI lineage: Eukaryota > Metazoa > Chordata > Mammalia > Rodentia > Dipodidae > Zapus > Zapus hudsonius. The sequence continues at coordinate 1,782 of PVHP010047600.1, read as the reverse complement.
AAAAAGATGCCTAAAATATTATATGGATGATTTATGTCAGTCCATCAGAAATAAACAGGGACATGGAAGCAGGGCATGGTGGCAACGCCTTTAATCCCAGCACTTGGGAGGCAGATACCAACTATTTTTTTTTATTTTTTATTTTTTTTAAAATATTTTATTTATTCGTTTTCAAGCAGAGAGAGAGAGAGAGAGAGAGAGAGAGAGAGAGAGAGAGAGCACCAGGGCCACCACCTTGTGGGTCTGGCCTATGTGGGACCTGGGGAATTGAACCAGGGGCCTTAGGCACTGGAGGCAAGTGCCTTAACCGCTGAGCCATCTCTCTAGCCCACCAACTATTTTTAAACTCTGATATTTTGTTGATATTTTTTTTGTTTTTGTTTTTGTTTTTCGAGGTAGGGTCTCACTCTAGTCCAGGCTGACCTGGAATTCACTATATAGTCTCAGGGTGGCCTTGAACTCACGGTGATCCTCCTACCTCTGTATTTTGTTGCTTTGTTTTATCAAACCTCCTACCTCTGCCTCTCCAGTGCTATGATTAAAGGTAGGAGGATCGCAGTGAGTTTGAAGCCACCCTGAGACTACATAGTGAATTCCAGATCAGTCTGGGCTAGAGTGAAACCCTACCTCAAGGGGAAAAAGAGAAAACGAAATAAAGAAATAAACATACACACAGAAAAAGCTTGCAAAAAAGAGGAAGCCTACAAAATCCTAAGGTATGTTGGCCCCATCTCTAATAGTTCTAGCTCCACAATAAGGGAGTATTATCATAGATATCAGGATGGTTATTTCCAAGTATGGAATACATATATGTGAATGACTCAGACCAAAGGTCACTTAAGTCAAAAAACTCCCTTATACTGGTATTACAGTCAAGATTCTCATAGCCACGACAAAGAACCTGACCAAAAACAGCTGATGGGGGAGTTTATTTGGCTTACAGACTCGAGGGTAAGCTCCATGATAACAGAGAAAATGATGGTATGAGCAGAGGATGGACATCACCTCTTAGCCAACATCAGATGGACAACAGCAACAGAAGAGTGTGCCAAAGACTTGCAAGAGGAAGCTGGTTATAATACCCATAAGCCTGCCCCCAACACAACTCCAACAAGGTTCCAATTCCACAATTGCCACCAGCTGGGGACCAAGCGTTCAGAACACGTAAGTTTAAGGGAGACACCTGAATCAAACCACCACAACTGAGAACAAAGAAACCATATTCCCTCAAAGTAACCCAGTATGTTCATTACCTAGGAAGAGTCCCTTCAGACTTATGCCAAAACATTACCCTTCAATAATCAGAATAATCCTGAGGCCAAAAGTATATTGAGCATCCCCTAATGACACCCAATGGCTGTGATACTAACCTTCATCTCTAGCTAACCCCAGGATGGACTGGAAGGTGTGCTCTGGGATTTCCTTGGATCCAAGAGTAACAAGTAAAAACCTTAGAGTGTCCAGACAATTTACCTGTTTTAAAGCACCAATGAACTAGGAGTGCTTTTCACTGGTACAATCATTTAGTCTCAGTCTCGTTTTTTATTCCATTTATTGGCTTAAAAGATGTCATCTGGGGCTGAAGAAATGGCTTAGCAGTTAAGGTGTTTGCCTGCAATGCAGAAGGACCAGAGTTCGATTCCCCAGTGCCCATATAAAGCCAGATGCACACAAGAGGGCATATGTGTCTGGAGTTCATTTGCAGTGGCTAGAGGCCCTGATGCACCCTTTCTCTCTCTCTCTCTCTCTCTCTCTCTCTCTCTCTCTCTCTCTCTCTCTCTC
>PVHP010047599.1:0-12611 GCA_004024765.1 Zapus hudsonius | reverse complement strand
TCTTTTTAGTGGTTGTGACCTTGGATGCATTACTTAACCTGATGTGATTTGTCTGTAGATATCAGGTGATTGGACTGTGAACTTCAGAGGGTGGTTGAGTACCCAGTGAGTTAACTGTGAGCACTTAGACCCGTGTCTGCTGCACCTGTGCATTGCACTCATCTATATCTACGCCCTTCATGCCTTAGGTGTGAGGCCCTCAGGAAACCTACACAGCAAAGGGGGCATGAGTGGCTAGCAATATTTTCTGCAGGTTGCAGGACAGTGAGCTGTGGCCCCCACACACCCCGGCACCTGTTAGACAGGTATGATTATTAACCCCTCAGCCCCCTTCTTTTTTAATGAGACATGGTCTGGCCTCAAACTCACTATGTAGCTGAGGATGTACTTGAACTTCTGATCCTCTTGCCTCTACCTCCCAAATGGGGGGAGGGTCTACTGGGGTACTCTCCTATACCCGGCTTTATGAGGTACTAGGGATTGAACCAGTGCCTAATAGGCAAGCACACTACCAGCTGAGCTATGTTCTTGGCCTTATAATTACCCCTCCTTTAAAGATGAGAAAACACAGCCGGGCATTGTGGCACATGCCTTTAATCCTAGCACTCAGGAGGCAGAGGTAGGAGGATCACCATGAGTTCAAGGCCACCCTGAGACTACATAGTGAATTCCAGGTCAGCCTGGGCTAGAGTGAGACCCTACCTCGAAAAACCAAAAAGAGAGAGAGAGAGAGAGAGAGAGAGAGAGAGAGAGAGAGAGAGAGAGAGAGAGAGAGAGAGAGAGAGAACATACCCAGAGAGGAAGAACCTTTTGAAGGACAATGACTTGGTGGTGGACCCAGTTGGGAACCCAGGCTCCTCATCATTCACTAAGGCTATTAGGAAAGCTACCCCAAAGGCTGGTCACTTTTCGTGGAGTTTATTTGGTTTAACGTTTCTTTGTGTTTGCGTGCACCAAGGTTTCTTGCTACTACACTACACACAGGAATTACTTTTTAAAAATATTTTATTTATTTGAGAGAGAGAAAGAGGCAGACACAGAGACAGAGTGGGTATGCCAGGGTCTCCAGCCACTGCAAAGAAACTCCAGACACGTGCACCACCTTGTACATTTGGCTTTACATGAGTACTAGGGAATTGAACTTGGATCTTTCCGACTTCACAGGCAACTACCTTAACCACTCACTAAGCCATCTCGCCCTCCCCCCACCTTTTTTTTTTTCTTCTTCAAGATCGGGTCTCACTGTAGCCCAGGCTGACCTGGAATTCACTATGCAGTCTCAGAGTGGCCTTGAACTCATGGCTATCTTCCTATCTCTGCCTCACAAGTGCTGGGGTTAAAGACGTGTGCCACCAGGCCCAGCTCACCAGGCACCACTTTTTTGGGCTGGCTTTACATGGGTACTAGGGAATTGAACCCTGGCCAGTCTGTGTGAAAGCAAGTGTCCCTAACTGCTGAGCCATCTTCCCAGCCCTGCTTTGTTTTTTGAGACAGATTTCCATTATGTAACCCTGGCTGGCCTCAGGCTTGCGCTGGTCCTCCTGCCTCTACCTCCTTTGTGCTGGAAATGCAAGCCTGAGTTACCATGCCTGATGTATGCTAGTTTTAGTTGATAAGTGTATTATTATTTGTGTGGGGGGGTGCACATGGACATATGTGGAGGTCAGAGGTCATCTCTTTCTGCCTTGTTTGGGACATGGTCTCTCCTTGTTATTTGGCTGCTGGGAAGCTCCAGAGTTTTGGGTTCTCATTCCACCTCCCACGGCTACAGCCCTGTTGACATTACAGAGGCTTGAAGAATCACTGTGTGCCTGCGTGCTGGGGATCCAAACTCCAGTCAGCAGGACCAAGTACCTTTAACCACTGAGCCATTTCCCTGACTTCTGATAGATTTAAAATAAGACATAGGAAAAGTGATCATGGTGGTACCTGCCTGCAGTCTTAGCACTTGGGAGACAGAGGAGGAGGATCAGAAGTTCCAGGTCATCCTCAGCCCAGCCCACTGGTGAAGAAGAGATGTACTGTCTTTTCTGTCAAAGAATTAAAAAGTTACAGTGAGCCGGGCGTGGTGGCGCACTCCTTTAATCCCAGCACTCGGGAGGCAGAGGTAAGAGGATTGTTGTGAGTTCAAGGCCACCCTGAGACTACATAGTGAATTCCAGGTCAGCCTGGACTAAAGCGAGACCCTACCTCGAAAAACCAAAAAAAAAAAAAAAAAAAAAAAGATACAGTGAAAAATTTCAGACTCTTCTGGGAGGGCGCTAGTCTATGGGAAGACCTTCTTCCTGAGTCAGTTGTCCCTGAGACCAAAACCATCCTTGAAGGATTTAGGTCCCTAAATTTTTCATTTCTTTAGTTTTCCCCTAGAAACTGCATTGTTTTTATATTTTAGCCAACTGTGTGCGATTTTGAGTCCAAGTTGACTCAGTAACAACCAGGACCCTGCCTGTGTGAGAGAGTGAAATGCCAGTGGACTGCGGGTGTGCTTGCTTGCCAGAACTCCTTACAAAAGCTCTGCTCCCTTCTGCAGAAGCAATCATTGCTTACCACTAGGCTTCAGATCAAAGCCTAAACTCACGTCTAACACCACCCCAAAATTGAATGCCTTTTTTCTCTCTGTCTGCCTGTCTGTCTGTCTGTGTTGGGGCTAGAGCAAGTGGCACATGCCTTTAATCCCAGCACTCGGGAGGCAGAGGTAGGATTGCTGTGAGTTCAAGGCCACCCTGAGACTACATAGTGAATTCCAGGTCAGCCTGGACTAGAGCTAGACCCTACTTCGAAAAACCGAAAAAAAAAGTGCTGAACCACCAAGCTATGTCACTAGCCTCTTTTTCTGTCTTCTTCACTTTTGTAGTCTGAGGTGTGACAGCAAGATAAGAATAATTTCCAGCTGGGCGTGGTGGCATATGCCTTTAATCTCAGCACTCAGGAGGTAGAGGTAGGAGGATCACCATGAGTTCAAGGCCACCCTGAGACTACATAGTGATTCCAGGTCAGCCTGGGCTAGAGCAAGACTCTACCTCCAAAAACCAAAAAAAGAAAAATTTCCTTTTCCTCTTTACATTGTCACAGATAGATTCATTCATTCTTAACAACCTCAGCATACTACACCCCCGGCCGCCCATCTCATTCTTTATAAGTTGAAAACATTTGCCTTTTCACTTTATAGTAAGCATTTCATAGCCCCTGGTTGGCAAATCCAAATTGCCAACATCATTGTTCTTAGACTGAAGCCATTATGAAGTAAAGTAAGGGCCATTTGAATACTAGAACTTAATTTTGAGTGTGCGTGCATACGTATATGTGTGTATGGGCGTGCACATGCCACAGCACACGTGTGGAGGCCAAAGGAGTTGTCTGTACCCCTTTGGACCCTGCAAATGAATCTGGCCCATAAGCAGCTTTATGTGGATGCCAGTGAGCTAAACCTGGGCCAGCAGACTTTACCAGCAAGAGCTCTTTAACCACTGAGCCTTCTCCCTAACCTGAATACTGCAACTTCTTTTTCTGTTTGGTTTGAGGTAGGGTCTCACTCTAGTCTGGGCTGACTTGGAACTCAGTGATCCTACCTCTGCCTCCAGAGTGCTGGGATTAAAGATGTGTCCAATGGATGATTCGAATCTCAGGCATGATGGAGTGGGGCATGAGATTTCATCATACTACTCAGAATGGCCTGTAACTTAAAACTCAAGAATTGAAGGTGTAACTCAGTGATAGAGAACTTGCCTAGCATACACAAAGCCCAGGTTCAATCTCCAGCACTGTAAAAGTTTAATTTCTTGAATTTTCCATTTAATATTCTTGGACTATGGTTGAACATTAACTGAAACCTCAGAAAGCAAAACTGTAAGGGGGACTACTGTGCAATCTCATCATAATAACCTAAGGAAGTAGTTACTACCTACATTTCCAGATGAAGAAACTGGCTGGGTGTGGTGGCACACATCTTTAGTCCCAGCACTCAGGAGGCTGAGGTAGGAGGCTACAGAGTGACTTCCAAGTCAGCTTGGGCTAGAGTGAGACCCTGTATCCAAACAAACAACTTGTCCATGGTGACAATAGCATACAGTTGACTTGGATTTGAGTTCATGTCTTAACTCTAAAAATACCTTCTCTGCAACCCATTCCACATGAACTCAAGCACTTCACTGTGGTGGGCAGCCCTGCAGCATGGTCATTAACTGAGAGCTCATGGAAATGCAGAGAATCTCCAGAGGGGAGTCCTAAGTATTACAGTATGAGAAGCTTCAGTCTGTTCTTTCTCTCTCTTTGCACGTGTGTCTATGGGTATGCCAGGGTCGCTTGCTACTGCAAATAAATGCCCATCTGGCTTTACGTGGATGGCTGGGGAACTGATCTCTGGTCAGTAGGCTTTGCAAGCAAGTGCCTTTAACCACTGGGTCACCAGACCTAGTGGTGCACACCTTTAGCCTTACTACTCGGGAAGCTAAGGTAGGAGGATTGCTGTGAGTTCAAGGTCATCCTGAGGCTATAGAGACCTGCCTGAGGGGAAAAAACTAAATATCCACTGAGCCATCTCCCTAACCTCTTTAATCTGTTTTTAACTTGCACTCCTGCTATGCAGTTCAAACAGTATCCCTATCAGGAACCTTCTTAGTATGTGCAAAGTGGACTCTCCACAGTGCAGAGCATCGCTGCTTCAGGGACAGCCACACTCCTCCACATGGTGGTCACAGCTGCCACACATGTAGGTCCTAAGTGCCACATACTATTACTATCCCTTCTACAGTGAGAAAAATTGAGACTCTAGTAATTTCCATGTATAGAGCTACAAGGGGCTGGATTTGAAACTGATTCCACCATTCCAGCTTATTGAATGGAAAACAGGAAGGGCTAAAATTGTTCCATTTTGAACATTGGTATTTGATTTTCAGGCAATCTGTCTTTACTTCAAGTAAAGCCTTCTGAGCTTTAGCCTCCGAATCATTAGTTTCTTAGAATTCACTCTGTTCTGGAAGCATCCAGCTGCCTCTGGACAGTACATGAAGGAGTGCCTTTCACTGCTCTTAGAGGAATCTGTCTACAAGTGGGGCCTGGCCTAACTAAGTCCTCATGTCCAGGAAGTTAAAGTTGACTCAGCTGGGTATGGTGATGCACTTTGCACTCTGGGAGGCTCAAGGCAGGGGGATCACGAGCTGGAACCATCCTGGGATACACAGCAAGATTCTGAAGAAAGATGATTTGATAGAAAGCATCTTTCCCAGGTCAGCTCTGCTTGGCTCAGCACTTTTCTGAGACCGAGGCCAGGGAACAAACCACAGACAGCAGGTGCACAAACAGGCACCGTTGGCACTCACTGATCTAGGATACTCTTGGGACGCAAGGAAAATCATCACATAGTGGAACTGAGCTGCTGGTGGCAAACAATCCCATGGTCCCAGAACATAAAACATGATCAGTACACAAGACAAAGCAGGCTTAAGCTACTAGAAATTCCACACTAGATCAGAGCACGACCTAGACCACAAAGCAGACCAAGGCAAGCCCAATTCATTTATTCACTAAAAACTTTATTAAGAATGTGACAGAGCATAAAGAATACTAAAATGAACCTCCATATACCCATTGTGTCCTACCTAAGAAAAAAGTAACCAGTGTAAAAGCCTCCCTACCCACCCACTCCTTGACTGCCTCCTCTTCCTCACCCTTCCTCCTGATTCAATGATTATCCTCAATTTGGTGTTCACTGTGCTATTTGTACTCTTAATAAAGAGAAAGAGAAAGAAAGAAAGAAAGAGAGAGAGAGAGAGAGAAAGAAAGAAAGAAAGAAAGAAAGAAAGAAAGAAAGAAAGAGAAAAGAAAAGAAAAGAAAAGAAAAGAAAAGAAAGAAAAAAAAGGTTGGGCATAGTGACACACACCTTTAATCCCAGAACTTGGGAGGCTGAGGTAAGAGGGTCACCATGAGTTGAGGCCGGCCTGGAACTACAGCGTGATTTCCAGGTCAGCCTGGGCTGGAGTAAGACCCTACCTCAAAAAAACAAAACAAAAACAAAACAAGCCAGGTGTGGTGGGATATACCTTTAATCCCAGAGCTGGCCTTTCATTCCAGCACTTGGGAGGGAGGCTGAGGAAGGATTGCCAAGGATTCCAGGCCACCCTGAGTGAATTCCAGATCAGCCTGGACTAGAGAGAGATCAAAACAAACAAAATTAAACTAGAAACAAATTAATTCAACATTATCAGCATCAATTCCCTGCCAATGGGCTAACAGGGGAGCTCTTGGTGTGGCCAAGGTGTGAAAGACAAGAATGTGGGAGAAAAGCATCAACAGACCATCCTTTCACTGAGGAGCAAAGGGCAGTCAGCTGCATGGCAGTTCAAGGTTCCAGTTTGATGAAATCCATACACCCCTGACCTCTCTGTGCTAGGCGCTACAGCCTCTCTGACACGCCCCGTGCAGCTCTGTCAGGGATGATCAGTTCCTGAGCAGTCCAGAAATCAGGGCAGAGGGCGTGAGGGCTGTTGCACAAACATTGTGACTTCTTCAGGAGTCGAATCCAAAACTTGGCTAAAGATGTGAACAGGAAACAGGGCAAAGGGCCATGAGGAGTGCTGTGTGGTACATGAGCAGTCCAGCCAGTGGGAGGCATGATGGAAGCCACAGCCCAATTAGGCATTGTATGATGAGGATGACACAGTGCCACCGTGGCCTGTCCAATTGGTATGGATAAACTGTCCTGGTTTGGCTAAGAGTTCGTAAGTGTGAGCCCCAAAGTAATCCCGCTGAGCCTAGGAAGGAAATTCCGTTGGTTAGGGTAACAGGTAGGCACACAACCCTCAGGAACGAGCCAAGTTCAAGTTTACCACCCTCTCTCCACGCTTACCTGGATAAGATTGGCTGGCAGCATCTCATGCCTGTATCCATCATAGAATGAGAGGGCAGTGGTAAAGCAGGGCATGGGAATGCCAGCCTGGACCCCGGTGCTGACTGTACGCCGCCAGGAGTCCTGAGCACAAAAAAACAAAGTCAAGGGTGAATGGCTACATTTGTCCCAATATGCTAACTGATTCCACTCTAGAGGACAGATTTCACAGGCTTCTCTGCTACTAAATGAAAATGAAACATAGATGCCCGAGAACAAAACCCACTGAATAATTCATGTGCTTTCAGCTACGTACCTGGCAGTTTTCAACCGCTGACTTAAAGAAGTCATCTAACAGTAGGTTCTGGAGTTCTGGGTTTCGATCAAATGCGTCCTTAATCTTTCCCAGGAACACACTAAAATAGTAAGAAACCAATGGATCTTAAATGTGCAGGATGTCTTGTCGAAAGCAGGGAAAATAGCCAATATATGCCCCTAGAGGGGCAGAAAGATACAGTTTTCATCCCTGGGATGGAGCTAGCTGAATAGTTCATTTAAAATTTAGAGGACGAGGGGGCTGGAGAGATGGCTCAGTGGTTAAGGCTCTTGCTTCCAGTGCCTAAGGCCCTGGGTTCAATTCCCTAGGATCCACATAAGCCAGACACACAAGGTGGTGGCCCTGGTGCGTTCTCTCTCTCTCTCTCTGCTTGAAAATAATAAAATAATAAAAAAATATTTTAAAAAATGAAGAGGACGAGGTAGACACAAAAGGATCAGAAGTTCAAGACTAGCCTGGGCTATCTAAGACCAGTCTTCTTTTTTAAAAAAAATATTTTATTTATTTTCAAGCAGAGAGAGATACAGAGAGAGAGAGAGAGAGAGAGAGAGAGAGAGAGAGAGAGAGAGAGAGAGAGAGAGAGACCAGTCTTTAAAAAAAAAATGAGGGCTGGAGCGATGGCTAAGCGGTTAAGGCACTTGCCTCCAGAGCCTAAGGCCCTGGGTTCAATTCCCCAGGTCCCACATAAGCTAGACCCACAAGGTGGTGGCCCTAGTGTTCTCTCTCTCTCTGCTTGAAAATGAATAAATAAAATATTTTTAAAAAATGAACAGAAGGTCTCAGGAGACAAACCAAGGCCATGATACTTTCTCACAGAGCTGTTTTAAGAGTAGCCATGGAATCCAGTTAGGAATTTAGTAGTTGCTCAGTTTACATAAGGGACCAAATGCTCAAGTCCCTTTTAAATGACACAACATTTGCCAGGTGCATGTCTTTAATCCCAGCACTGGGGAGGCAGAGGTAGGATGATCACTGTGAGTTCAAGGCCACCCTGAGACTACATAGTAAATTCCAGGTCAGCCTGTGCTAGAGACCCTTACTCAAAAAATAAACAAACAACAAAGAGATGACACAGTATTTAAAATAACCTACAAATATCCTTCTGAATGTTTTAAGTCATATCTAGGATAATGTAAATGCTACATACACAATTGTTACACTACATTGTTTACAGAGTAATGCTAGAAAAAAATCTATACAGGCCATATTTTCTTGAGTTTTTCTTTCATCCTCTTTTCCTTCCACTTCCTTTTTCCCCTTCCCTCCCTTGTGGGGCTGGAACTCAGGGCTTCACAGATTGCTAGGCGAGTGTTCTACCCCTGAGCTATATCCTCAGCCCCACACAAACTTTTTCCCAAATATTTTTGCTGTGAAACTGGTTGAAAGCGTGAATGCCTACAGAGATGACAAGTGCTTGAAGACGAGCGTGACCTGTGACTAAGTAGCCACGTCACTGCCAGTGCCACCTGGAGACTGTGGAAGCACGTGTCCTGAGATCACAGTTCTCTGGCTTACCTTCTGATGATGCAGCCCCCTCTCCACATCAGGGCAATGCCACCATAATTGAGGGTCCAGCCAAACTCAGTGGCTGCCTGTCTCAGCAGCATGAAGCCTTGTGCATATGAGATGATCTTGGAAGCATAGAGGGCCTAGACATAACACAGGGACTTTAATCAGAGGTGCTGTGAGCCGCACCTCACACCCCAGGATAGGAAAAAGCTGGAAATCAGGATCAAGGTGGAGACTGAACTTTCCTCTTCAGGTACTCTCCCACAACCTCCAGCCCAGGCTTGCCAATGCGCCAAGAAGCCTAAGGCCAGGAACTGCCCACCTTTCGAATGTCCTCCAGGAACAACTTCTTGTCACCTTTAAATTGGATCTTCTGGGGGCCCTTCAGCTTTCTGCTGGCTTGAATTCGCTCATCCTTCAGAGAGGAAAGGCACCGAGCAAAGACAGCTTCTCCTACATGGAGGAGAGAGGTCAGAGATCAGCAAAGCTGAGACCAAAGGAAAGGAAGGAGCTTGTATCCCATTTTCAAAGAGCTCAAAGTTTTCACCTTAAGCCCCAAATATTTAACCCAGTTCAGAAAGAATGTTTATAGCCGGGCGTGGTGGCACATGCCTTTAATCCCAACACTCAGGAGGCAGAGGATCACCATGAGTTCAAGGCCACCTGAGACTACATAGTGAATTCCAGGTCAGCCTGGGCTAGAGTGAGACCCTACCTTGGGGGAAAACAAAAAGAATGTTTATAAAAGTTCTGAAAAACAAAGAGATAGAAAGGGAAAATAAAGAGATAAAACAATTATTACTTAGAATAACTCAATATTGGCCTATGAGTAAAATTTTAATATTCAATTTAGAGGAATTTTTTTTTGAGGGGAAGAGGGTTGTTTATAGCCTAGGCTGGCCTTGAACTGACCCTCCTTCCTCCACCTCCCAAGTGCTAGGATTACAGACATGTGCCACTACACCTAACTGGAGAAAATATATTTTTGTTTGTTTAAGATAGGGCTAGCCAACATGCAAAGGGGGGGTGGAACTGGGTTGACTACTAAGCTATCCATAACCCCCTACCACATGGACTGATCCAGACTGCCCACGGAGGAGGATATCCAGCTGACTGGGGACAGGGAAGAGGGAAATTGGGGAAATGTGGATATCAACTCATTTGCTCATTCAGTGTATCTAATTATGGATAATAATAATAAAAATATAGGGCTAGCTAGCTCAGGCTGACTCAAACTCGCAGTAATCATACTACATCTGCCTCTTGAGTGCTAGGTTTGAAGGTGTGCACCACCCTGCCTTGCTCAAGAAAACTATTTTCGCTGGGCATGGTGGCACACACCTTTAATCCCAGCACTTGGGAGGCAGAGGTAGGAGGACTGCCATGAGTTCAAGGCCACCCTGAGACTACAGAGTGTTCCAGGTCAGCCTGGACTAGAGCGAGACTCTACCTCGAAAAACAAAAACAAAAAAAATTGAAGAAAACTATTTTCTTTCTTTCTTTCTTTCTTTCTTTCTTTCTTTCTTTCTTTCTTTCTTTCTTTCTTTCTTTTTTAGAAAACTAATTAAGTGCTCCTCACTAGTAATTCAGTTTATTATTTTTTTGTTTTGTTCTGCCTCCCGAGTGCTGGGATTAAAGGTGTGCACCACCAAGCCCGGCTTCAGTTTATTATCTTTTGAAACACTAATTCCTCAACAACTTGAAAAACTAGTACACTAAGAAGTCAGAGATTCACCTCATAATACTCCATTTTAATCTCTCATTTTATAGTTTTTAGTATAACCATGATCATTTAGCTTAACAATTTTATTTCAATACAGTATACTAATAGTAAGACATTTAACATCTTCAAAAATCATTTCTTGTCTCAATTAATGTAAGACCTTTTTTTTTCTTTTCCCTCCAGATAAAATGGATTGAAATCTCAGGAAATTAACACAGCCTATTTGGTTTTGAGAAAGGGTACTACCATAAACTTGAGAATAGAAACCCAAAGCAGAGAGATGTCTTCTTTCTGCCTTTACTCAATCATTTTCCTTCCCTGTAGCATGTACATAGGATGACTCAGCATTTGGGGAAGGAAACACTGTAAGACAGCTATGCAACAGACAAGTGTGGCAAGCACGAGCTAGACTAAGCTGGGCTTCTCCTTACTTCAAAGTACAACCGTCTCCACCCACAGGTGCTATACATGGTGAGAAGGGAACAAAGCCTCTACTACAGGGGGGGGGGGAAAGGCTGAAACTTGAAGGATGCCAGATGTATCGGTTATGTCTCATTTTTCTAACATCTGGGGAGAGAACCTGTAGAGTATAATAAATTCTGAATGCATAAACAAAATGTATTTTTCTATGAACTTTTGTATTAAAAACTATACTATGGTTACCTACCCCATTGAAGAGGTATTAGAAAAACAAACAAGCCCCCCAAAGCTTGGCATGTTTGTAATTCCCGTACTTGGGAGGCTGAGGAAAGAATTACAAGATAGAGGTCAATCTGTGCTACTTAGCCCCTGTCTCAAAACAAACAAACAAAAAAAAAACTAAAATTAAAAAATAAAGCTGGGCGTGGTGGCGCATGATTTTAATCCCAGCACTTGGGAGGCAGAGGTAGGAGGATGGCTGTGAGTTCAAGGCCACCCTGAGACTACACAGTGAATTCCAGGTCAGCCTGGGCTAGAGTGAGACCCTACCTCGAAAAACCAAAAAAAATAAAATAAAATAAAAGACCCCCTCTAAAATAAATAAATAAAATTTAAAAAATAAAAAGACCTTAGGTTACTGACTATAACTGAATCATGAATGCGAATGTTCCAATTGAACAGAAAAGATGTAATTTCTATATATACCTTAAATCTACTAAAATGACAGTTTTCTCCTGTGAAAGAGGAAAGGGCATTCTAAATTTAATTGTCTGCAGCACCCATCTAGATCAGTATTAAAGGACGTCAAGATCAGAACGGTAGGATGAACCAAAGCAGAACATTACCTATGAGGGTGACTGGCACGCCGTACTCCAGGGCAGAAATGGCAGTCCACTTCCCAGTGCCCTTCTGCCCGGCACTGTCCCTGATCTTTGGTAGCAGATGTTGGCCATCAGCATCGTGGAACTTGAGGATGTTTGCAGTGATTTCGATCAGGAAAGAGTCTAGCTCAGTCTTATTCCACTCCTCAAATGCCTACATGTCAAGGGAGAGAAAGCGAGGTGAGGAGGGTTCCAGGGGACCTGCTTCTCCACCAGCCTTATCCGCCTGTCACCTGACCAGGGCTCACAGTGCTGAACACCAAACAGGCTCTTCCCTAGGCAGCTGGAGACTTCCTCTCCTGCCGAAGGAGTCTTGTGCTCACCAGGTCAGTCAGCTGTTTATTTCGGGGTTCTGATTTTTCTTTTAATTGTAATTATTTTCTCCTCAGATCCAAGCTCTGCACGTTACCTGAGTCTCTGCATGCAGACTGTCATCACTCATAAGCCTGCCATTGTCACACAATCTAAAATCCACCTCTTGGGGCATGTACATGGAGAGCATGAGACCCTGGGTTCCATCCCAGCACCACAAAAATAAAAATAGCCGGGCGTGGTGGTGCACACCTTTAATCCCAGCTCTTGGGAGGCAGAGGTAGGATCGCCGTGAGTTCGAGGCCACCCTGAGACTATGTAGTAAATTCCAGGTCAGCCTGGGCTAGAGCAAGACCCTACCTGGAAAAAACAAAAATAAAAACAGAAAACACCAGGTCAGCCTGGATTAGAGCGAGACCCTACCTCATAAAAAAAAAAAAAAAAAAAAAAACCAGAAAAAAGAAAACAAAATGCTCTAGCCCAGGGTAACCTAGAACTCACTCTAGCCCTAGGCCAGCTTTGAATTCAGAGATACTCCTACCTTAGTTTCCCGAATGTGGGGGCATTCCCTATCATGTTCCGCTTAATTTTTTTTATTTAAAATT
>PVHP010047598.1:0-12841 GCA_004024765.1 Zapus hudsonius | reverse complement strand
GGGGGGGAATAATCTCCATGAGTTCAAGGCCATCCTGAGACTACATAGTGAATTCCAGGTCAGCCTGGGCTAGAGTGAGACCCTACCTCAAAAAACCAAAATAATAATAATAATCCAAACAAGTGTTGTGGCTTGCCCTGGTACTTATAAGGGCCCTGGATTCGATCTTCAGTACCACAAAAAATAAAAATAAAAAATGTTAGAAAAAAGCTATGTGTGTACTTCATTTCAGAGAAAGGAAGCAACTCTTAGATGCAGAGGTCAATAATGAGATTAGAGATTTAAAGGTGTCATAAAACGTTCTAGAATGTGCTACATTTATTTGTTTTTCACTTTAGAAGGCAGTGTAGACTTCTGTTTGTTATGGTGATCTGTGTGTATATGAATACATAAAGCTGTTCTTGTTGCAGAAGATATTTAAATAGATAGTAAAGCCGCCTGTGATCCCAGAAGCCAAAGAAAACGATGCCTCCCTGTAGAACCACCGAGTCCATCACAAAGGCCCATGCATTCTGCCACATTTTGATTTTTTTCATATATTTCTGTCTTGGTGCACGAATATTATAAACCTTCACCAAGAAGAATCATCTATTTAGTTGTATGAGAACGTGTTTAGGGGGAGAGTTCATTCGTGGCCTTGATATTTAAAAGTGGAAAAAAACCAACCCCTCAGGTCATTCCTTACAGGGAATCTGCCATTTGGTCGTTGTGAAGAGACACCTTGTTCATAGGGAACCTTAGTAATTTAGATCCCAGACATTCATTCCTCAGTGTGGAAATCACACTCCCACCTTGAACATACGCTTCCCTGTCAGGGCTTTCTGGGATCTCTTAGAAGTAGTTTCTGTTGCTAGCTGGGTGCTAAGAGCAGATGGTGCCTGCCACCCCTGAGGTCTTTTCTTCTGTCTCTTTGGGAACCCCCTCCCCCCGTGACGATAGGGTGTGTGTCCTGTGTGATGTGATTTATGGAACACGCCCCTCCTGTGCCTCATTTGTCCATGAGAAACCAGGAGATGCCGTGAAGAAGGGGCTGCCTGTCTTCTGGAGCCCATCCAGCACCGAGGGACACGCTTTGGAGAATTCTTCCCCAAAGTGCCCCTTCACACATTGATGTGGGTCCCCCTGCTGGTGCCAGTCCATCTCTAGTTTTTGCTAAAACAAATTATAAATTGTAATAAGGAAGTTCGTTTCGGCATTCATATTTATTGGATTTTAAGATTTAATGACCACATGGGTCTAAAACAAATCTTTGATTTCTTTTTTTTTTAAGGCTATCAAGTGAAGTCTCTTGATTTTGGCTGTTTAAATATTAATGTGTGGTCATAACCCACTTTGGTCTCCTGTAAAAGGTGTGGCTTTTTAAAACGAAGGTTTCAGCAACTCCCTAGCAGAGGGGAACCAGTGCCTCCTTTTAGAAAAGATGTTCTTGGGCTGGAGAGATGGCTCAGGGGTTAAGGCACTTGGTTACAAAGCCTGATGTCCCAGGTTCGATTCCCTAGTACCCATGTGAATTAACCAGATGCACAAAGTATGGTGTGTGTCTGGAGTTCGTTTGCAATGGAAGGAGCCTCTGGTGTGTCCATTCTCTTCCTCCCCCTTCCCTCCCTCCCTCCCTCCCTCTCTCTCAAATAAGTATTTTTTTAAGATGCTATTATTTGTTGTAAAATACAACTTGTGACAGTTTAGTCAGGACCTTTGGAATATTTCATGGTCTACTTCCAAGAGAAAACTGACTTTTATTGGTCACTTCCATATCATTCAGGCTGGTAGATTTTTGTATATTCACAGTGGAAAGGCCATTAGCTAACGAAATTTTATTTAGAAATTAACTACATTATTGCTTCAATGAGAGAGAATCTGGCCGACTTAAAGCTGAAGTACCTCCTGTTCCTTAACCAATAGTTATGTCCCTGTTATCCATTTAATAGGGATATTCATGGAAGGCAAACTACATATATTTGTGTGTGACACCTTTTTCTTCTTGTCCCCAACTGTGACATCGACTGGGCATTCATTATGCTTTGGAAGCAAGCCATGATTTTACCTAAAGAAAAGAACTCATTCTTTGTTTATTTTAATATCTTTATTATGAATAAGTTTATACATTGTATGAGCAAATCTTGTGAATGTGTCCCCATTTCTCTCTTTTCTGTTCCCTACTTACTGGGATATTTCCTCGGTGTGCATTCTGAATAGAATGTAAGAGCCATGGTGGGGGAGAATATCCAGAGACATTGCCCACCTCGGCAACAATACACAAGAGGAAGGGGAAAAAACAAACAATGAAAACTGGCTCCCTCTGGTGCAGTTCATACCCCCAATCCTATGGACAGATCCCAAACTCATTATTTTTTAACCCCTGTGGCATGCTTTGCATGCTGGTGACCCCCTGGCTTATTTAGAAATTCTCATGGTTTTCAGTTTTCCTTTTTACCGAAATGCTCCTTGAACCCCTTGTGAAGGTACCTTGTAGGTGGGTGTGGCTGCTCCTCTGTGACAGAGAATGGAAAGCATCCATTATCTTATGTGTAAAGATCATAAGAGACAGTTTATGACAAACAAAATCTACGTCTTATAAATATGACTGGTAAAACTGGGTTGAAACCATTTTCCCAGGCTTCACCTACCTCATGAATCTTTGTGAAGGGTTGGGGGGATTCGGGGCTGTCACATTTAATAAAACTAACACAACGTGACTTATTCCTGTTAAATATGTCTGAATTGGGAACCAGTCTATAATCTTGAAGTGGTTACAGCACCCCACATTAACAAAATGACAAAATTCCTAAAAGATACCATATTAGCCATAAAAACACTTAAGAGTGATTTTAGGCCCTATCAAAATTATTCAACACATTCTTGGATTTATAGGTAAAATCTTTCTCCTAAATCTCTCTCTCTCTCTCTCTCTCTCTCTCTCTCTCTGTGTGTGTGTGTGTGTGTGTGTGTGTGTGTGTGATTTGTGTAGCACATGCTTTGATCTGGTCAGTAGGCTAACCCTACCCACTTCTTTCCTGAATGGTAGAACCAAGGGAGTGAAAGTTTGGGACACTCAATTGGACCAGGTCCAAAGCCATCTAATATTTTGTGTCACTTAACCATCTTAATAGTCTTGTGACATATGTGAATCTTGCTAATTTCATTCATCAGTGGAGAGACTGAGGTGTCAAGGGCTCGAAATCGACATGCCTGTGTGACTGACTTAAAGAATCATGTTTCATTATGCGCTTGACAGTATGGACCTACTGCGGATGGGTCGGTCCTATGGGAACACTGGGTTATACTCTTGGGTCCCCTTCCCCACCCCCATTCCACTAAAGGCCTTTCTCAGCAGTGATATTGGTATTCAATATGGGGTCATGAGTGCAGTAGGAGAGACACTGCTTCAGGATAGTCCTTCCCACCCTGTGGCTCTTTTCGTCGTTGTTATTTGTTGTTTAAAATTTTATTTATTCATATTTTCAAGGAGAGACAATGAGAATGGGCCTCCAGCCACTGCAAAGGAACTCCAGATGCATGCACCACTTTGTGCACCTGGCTTTATGTGGGTTCTGGGGCATCGAACCCAGGTCACTAGGCTTTGCAAGCAAGTGCCTTTAACTGCTGAGCCATCTCTCCAGCTCAGAAAAATACTCTTTCTATGAGATGCACATGGCTTAGGTATGGGCCTCGGGAGACCCCTGGCCTCAGAAGCCCTGGGAAATGTTGGTGCAATGGAGTTCTGACCCCTGGAGGATGGAGCCGGGAATTCTGGGTTTTCAAAACGGCGCCTCCTGTTCCTTATGCATTTTGAAATCTGAGAGCCTGTCTGCTAGACCACGGTGACCTCATTCTGGTGGTGTGAGGAGCCTTGCCCCAGCGTGCCCTGAGTGCCTCTGAGGACCCATGGCCCACTTACAATGGATGATGCCTGCTCATCCGGGCGGCTTCCTCCTTCCTCACCCGCTTCCCTTGGCTGCCTGTGATTTGCGCTGACTTAGCGCAGCTCAGGGTTTGACAAGTGACTTCCCAAAGAGTTGAAGTCAT
Organism: Zapus hudsonius; assembly: GCA_004024765.1. Classification (NCBI taxonomy): domain Eukaryota; kingdom Metazoa; phylum Chordata; class Mammalia; order Rodentia; family Dipodidae; genus Zapus; species Zapus hudsonius. Next base: position 8,815 of record PVHP010047598.1, on the reverse strand, counting down.
CGGCTCCATGAGAATCATCACTTTCCAAAACAGGCTGAGCTGTCTGTGTGTCTCCCTTGTCACATCCCAAGGGGATCCTGGGCACTCTGCAGATGGCTTCCCCATCTTGCCGGCTAACCCCTGCTCACAGGAGAAATCAAGACAAGGGCCAGCTTGGGGCCCTGAGGGCTGCCCAACACCAGCTTGTTGTCCCTTCTCACCTCCCTTCCCACACTTGCCTGGTGACAAGGGTTCTCAGAAGCCAGCCCCAAAAGCTGCTCACTTTCCCAGAAGTGACAAGTGGTCCCTTCCTGCTCAAGCCCTCCCTCTCAGGACAGAGCCAGCTGGGTTCGTTGACCATCTTTGTCGCCTGTGTCTTTTTCTTTCTTCACTCCCCCCCCCATTTTTTTCTTCCCCACTCTGTGACATTTTTCTGGCCACTCCCAGATGACAGGCTTTCTCCCCAGAGGCTAGCCAAAGTCCCAGATCTTCCCTTCTAGCTGAGTAGCAAGCTGCTTGCTTGACTGACAGATGCTGATGACCCGGATGGGGGTGGGACCCGGGTCCAAAACTTACACTTGTGTTCATGAGTTATCCTTCTGTGCAGGCAAAAGAGCATTCGCCTTTGTTTTGAGGTTGGGTTCATCCCAGGAAGGAAGGCATTTTTCCTCTCCTGAAAAGCAGGGCATGGAAGGGAGTGGGGGGAGAGACAGAAAAGGAAAAAAAGATTTTTTTTTTTTTTAAATTTTAACCATGCACTCCTTTGAAACTAAATATATACCCCTTCCTCGGTCCTGATTGGTCCATTTCCTCTGACAAGTGGATGGTGAGCAAAGGAATATCCTGGACTTAATTGTAAGTTAAGTCTCTCTTAATCCAGAAGAGCATTTGAGATTCTGTCCAAGTGTTCAATTTCCCAGGCCGCTGAGGTCTGAGAATCTCCTTTACCAGCCTCCAGGCTGCTGCAGCGGTACCAGTCAGCATAGCTAATGCAGACAGATCCCCTCCTCCTCCTCCTCCTCCTCCTCCCTCCATCCATCCACTCTCCTTCGCTATGACCAGCCTGGTAACTCCGCTGGCTGGCTGCTGGGGAGGAATCGGACATAACTCTGCAGATGGCTAGGTGGTCATGAAACCCCTGGGGATTATTCTTTAAGAAAAAGGTAACGTTTATATGCTAACGATGTCTCCCCCCTTCCCCATTTTTGCATTTTTTTTATTCCAGGACTTCCAGTTCCCAAGAAGAGTCCAAAGTCGGTAAGGACTTGTCACTTACTTGGTGCTTGGGGGGGGGGCGTGAAGGGAGGACCCTGGTGGGGGGAGGGTGCCCTGCGTGGCTTATCTGATTCAGTGTGTTTCAGAGGAGATGGGGCGGGGGAGACAGGAGCCAGGGCTCCTCGGATCGAGTTCTAGGGATCTGTTTGATAGAGCCGGTATTTCGGGCTTGTCTTTGAACTGTGTGGGCAGGCTGCAGGAGTACCGTTGATAAAATGCATGTTTGGCGTCTTTTCTGCTCAAATGCATCCCAACTCTCCTTCAGATGGGTGAGTTTCTTAGCTGTGATAACTTGATTACAAATGCTATTGTTTCCTTTGGAAAGAGAGAGAGAGAGGCAAGACTCCACCTGCTCTCTCTGGTATTGCTCTCAACTGGTGTTCTCTGCTGCTATTCGCATGGCTATCCATTCTCCCCCTGAGCTTTTCATATGCACGGAACGGTGAATTACTCACCCACTCCGGAGCCTGCAGGTTTGCAGAAGAAATGCTCTGTCTGTTTATGTATATATTATCTGTCTGCCCGTGCTTGGGTGAAGCGATGCCCACTGCCCAGCGCTGAAAAGAAGATGTTTCCTTGCTGTGGAAATGTCCTTTGTTGTTTAGCTAGGTTTAACAGCATCATGCTGCAGGTATAGGATTAAAAAAAAAAATCAATGTTTTCCTGTCCTTTCGAATCTGGCTTTCTGGAGGATGCATTACCTACTTGGCTTGTTAGCAGATCGCTCAAAGAGGCTCTGGTTTTTGGCTTGGTGGCATGAGCTTTTGCTCCCAGGGTAGCAACTACAAATTAGAATGTTACTTAAAACCTCAAAATCTGGTTGCCTGTGAAATTGATCCGGGTAGAAGATGCTTTCCAAGTTACTAACGCAAGGGTAGAGAAGGGGGCTTCCTTGCGGCTTAGAAGATTTGGGGGAGGGAAAATTGACAGCTTTGTGCCCTCCTGGAGGAGGAGGAAGAAGAGGAGGAGGAGGAGGAGGAGGTCCTTTAAAACTTTGCAGCTTTGGGTGCTGCACCCGTCTCCCAGCATGGCGGTCCTAGGCAGAAGTTTATTAGGGAGGTGGGCTTCCCGTATTCCCAGTTCTCCAGAGAGAAAAGCTGGAATCACTGTGGTCCCCATGACACAGAACAGGGGCTCTTGCAAGGTTGACCCAGGAGGCTTCCATTATCAGACTGGGTTACTATCCAGGCGGAAACGCGCTGGTTGGTGCCCATGTTGCAGCCACAGACAAGCCAAAGCGGGTGCGTGTGTATGTGTGAGCCAGCCTGTCCCCCGGGTCACCAGCAGAAACCCATCAGACAAATAGAATGCACCTTAAACTTGAGCTAGTGTGAGCCATGCTGTGTTGATGGGTGAACTAACTTGGCACACCTCACTCACACGGACGGGGTCTTCAGCCGGAGCACCCTGGGGAGACCCTGCAGCTTTGCGTGCTTTGCGTCTTTCCTTGGAATGGGCTTTACTGTGCAGACATGGCATCTTCCCCAAAGTGTTTAGGAATCACCTGGTGAACTCAGAGAGCGCCTAACAGGTACAGAGCCTGCCTTCTCCAAGTCACTTAAGAGGCTCCCTCTGACAGTTTATTTCTGCAGTTACCATGTCATTAGCGAGCAGCCAGCCAATTACCTGGGCGGCCTGCATTCCTAGGGAAAAAAAATAAAGCTCTCTTAACTGTTTTGCCCACAGTCAGTTGGCTTTTAATCACCACAGGCTAAGAGGGGGGTGTGCTGCTGGGCTTGAAGAACCCCCCAGCTAGGTCCTGCACCAGGTCAGGGGTGGTGATGAGTGAGCCAGTCTGACCCACACAGTTTGGGGGCTGCTGTTGGCAGTAGAGCAGAGTTGGCACCTGCAATTGGTGGGGGTTGGTACAAAGTGGGTAGAACACCATTTACTCCCTCTCCATTTGAATATGGGTGATGTCCTGACAGAGGGACAGGAAGTAATTTTGGTGCATCCAGAGGACAGCCGTTGGGACGTTGGTGTCCTGTTAACCTCTCGGGTGATGGCAGGTGTGTCACTGACTCAAACTACGTAATTCAAAGCACTCCTCTTGTGCCTGGGTTGTCATTCACGTAGATTGATCTCATGGTAGCTCTATGAATGTCTGGATCCAGGTCTATGATTTCTAGGGTTTTTAATTTGATTTTTTTTTTTTAGTGTTTTTGAGTGCTTCTGACATGTATGACCTCCTCATGTGATTGGCAGCTTTCTTGTCTTCTCATACTTTTTCTTTTTAATGTTTCTGATAATTAGATACCTGAGCTTTTATTAGAGCATGAGGACTTGGGATTTCAATTTTATTTCACATCCTGGGTGGTCCCCATAGCTTCCTCTTAATAAGTAATTTTGCCTACTAGGTTTAGCTTAAATGTTGAATTGCAGCTTATATACTCTTTGGGGACAGTGGCGGTGTCTTAATAAAGTTTGATTAATTTAATACCTGGATTTCCATAATATTAGGGTTTTTTTCCTGCCAACTGGCAGAGACAAAAATAAGACATGTTTGTTAATCAGGTTTTAGACCTCTCTGTGGTCCAACTTATTCATCCTGACTAGAAAACTTAACATATTCTATCAGTTTAAATCACATACAGAGATCTTATGTCTGGGAGTGTAAAACTCTAAATTTCACACCAAACCCAGAATTTTAAGTCCTATCCCCGTGGGTTTTCCTGCTAGCTAATGGTCCACCTTCTTCTTTCTCCTCTTTTGAAATCTCTTTCTTCACCCATCCATCCATCACGTCTGTTTGTCTGTCCATCTACATATTCATCTGTCATCCACTTACCCACCCATCTGTTCATCCCTTTATTTAGAAAGTTAGTGCTCAGAATCCATTACGTGTGGTGCCTGGTGTGAGGGATTAACTAGGAAAAGCAAATATGTCCTGGGTATCTTCTGTGTGCCAAGCTCAGTGGCAACTGAAACAGGATAGACTCCCGCCTTCATGGAGCTGAGAAGAGACAGACAGTAGCCCCATCACAGGCAAACCTGTCTACACCCTACCTTCATGAGCATTAAAGCCTAGTGAGCATGTACTTTTGGAAAGTAATAAAGTAGACGTGTAATCTAGAACCAAGAGCACCGTTATGAAAATCATCCAGCCGTCATTCACAGTGACCTAAGTTAAGTGTTCATACAAAGCCATGATCCGAGATGGTAAAAGATGTTATGTCTGAACTATGGACTTCTGTAGAGTTTCCTGGTAGCCTGGGTAGCACAGGAAGTCACATTAGTTACTTAGCTGTTATTGACAGTTAAATTAACACATGTATTTACTAGGGGACAATTCCTCTGGTTTCATAAATTAGAAACTCTTCACCCAAAGTTCTTTTCGAGTTAGCAAGGTGGCCTGTTCAACTTCTTTATGGTAAACACAGAAAGATAGCAATAGCAGAGTGTTTCCCTGCAAGAGATGCTAAAGGAAAGTTCTGGAAACTTGTCATTAAGATGTGAGGGAGAGGCACAAAGACCTCTGGGTGATGGAGGACCGTGTTCTCTGGACTCTGCCTCTCTCACACTCTCCCAGTGTTCAGCTTTCTCTCTCCTTTTCCCCTGAGGCCAGCACAAACACAGAGAGCATCAGTTTCCGTAGGCTTCGAGGAAAGGCAGGGAGAACAGTAGACGAGGGTAGGAATGACTTCCTTCATAGGAACTATCTTGTGGGCTCTCCCCTCCTCTCTTTTGAGATATTCATATCGGTCCTGTTCATCACTGATGAAATGTTGATGGACCCAATATTGTGAAGGTCTTGCGAGGTCATAAATGCAACAGCCACATCATGTCCAGAAGAAGATAGCATTCCACAGCGCTGCTCCCAGTCTCTGGCTCTTAGGTTCTTTCTGCCTCCTCTTCTGCAATGTTCCCTGAGCCTCAGAGAGCATGCTAGATTTCTTCCTTAGTGCTGAACAGTTTTGAGTCTTCCAGGTTGTCCTTGATATCCACAAAAGGAAGCTTCTCTGATCACAGATGAGAACAGCACGAATTGATGGGCATGAACAGAAATATTTGAGGGCAGTTTGATAGACATAACGTATTTATTTAACCAAACAACAGTAGCATCACCCTTTTCCCCCCCAGGACCTCAGACCTTCCTAGCTTTTGATTAGGTTTTCAGTACCAGGCAAGAATTCCCTCCGGTGGAGCGGTCCTCAAATCCAACCAGAGAGTAGTTGATAACCTCCATAACAGTCGTGCCACTATTGCACAAGTGAGCACATCCTGACCGGCTATTCGGTTGTAGAGCTCCCAGGATCCTCTGCTCCATTTTTCTCCCCCAGCAGCCTGCATAGATGGCACTTTCTAGAACTGTAACAGCTAGCTAGGAGATGGGAGGCATCCGGCTCAATTTCAGCCTACTGACAACTCAGCTCTTGGCTACATCTCTACATCTGATGTGGACAAGTTTCCTTTCATATCCTTTGGTGCTGTCCTTCTTCTCTGCCTTTACCTTCCTTTAGACTTTAGACCCGACAGTGATGAAGGAAAGAAGCGGAAGGAAGGACCGTCCTGTGCTTTGGCTTGGACTGGAGTCTCTGGTTTGTCACCGCCTTTAATGACATTGGCTTCATACCTCATCAGCACTTGGAGTGTTTCCTGTTGTCACTGCAAAGCGCTGCAGAGGCCTTGGGTTTTGGCAGAGGCGTGAACTGTAAATAATTTTGCTCGAAAATGGATCAATTTGTCATTTTTAAGCCACATGAATTCCTTTCATCATTTAAGCTCCTGAGTGCCGTCTGTACTCATTTGCTCTTCCGCGGAGATTACCTTCAGTTCACTTTATAAGGACGTCCATTCTCTATGAAATCCCGATGAGATCAATTCTACCCCATGTGTGAAAGCCATTGTTTCTTCCCAATTTCCCAACATAAAAGTCGTATGAGAATCATTCATTTCAGGAAGATGGGCACACTTCTATTTTTAAAGGTGGTACAAGTTCATGGCCAGTAGATGACCAAGAACTTTTAAAAGATTGAGCCTATTTCTTTCTTCCAAGTTGGCTGTGATCTGAGGCTCAGAAGTGAAAGTCTTGCTTCCAGAAATGCCGTCATGCTGACCACCGTTGGCAGGGGTGATTTCTTTCTCGCCATGGGATCTCTTTTCCAGCCATTCACTCGAGCTTGGAAGTGGGTGGATGCTTTCTTTCTAAGATTTCCTTTTCCTCTTCCGCCTTTCTGCCTGTCAGAAATGCCTCTCCATCCTGGCCACTGGTCCAGTAGAAACCACCTCTGGTCCCTCCGATGGACAGCAGTGGTAATCCTCAGACTGACCTTGCTTCTTTCCACCCCTTTCTCTGTGCCTGTTTCCTTTCCAGATCAAACTTCTGGAACTTCAACTCCAGGCGCAACTCTGATTTAAATACATGAGTGGATTCCTTCTCTTAAACTCAGAATCAAACCCACCCCCATGAGACATCTGTATTTTTTGCCCTCCAAGTACATTTCTGAAAACCCCAGTCCTCCCTGGGCTATGTTGTTTGGGCCATCCCTCAAAAGATCCAAGCTTTGCCCTGGAACTCAGAACATGCTGCACCCATTAATGGAATGATCTTACCTAAAGGACATCACAGTATGTTGTTTTCAGTATATTTTTAATATTTCTTCAATCTCCACCTACCCACATGCGAATGCATCATACATCTGATACACCCTCAGATATTAATTCCAGACATCCAGGTAGCATGTCTTTCTTATCTGTTCCTTGTATCCCTTGCTGTCTGGCACAGAATAGATTATCAGTATGTATTTGTTGACTGAGTAACCGAGTGTGTTAAAGGAGATCCCTTCAGGAAAACTCCTCTGATGCCCAGTTGTTAATGTCTTCCTGCCCGTGTTCTTAGCATCCACAGCTTCCTTCAACTGTTCTGAAAGCCTGTCTATACAGCTGCTTACCTTTGGGCTGGGGTCTCACCTAGAGAACACCAGAGGGTGGCAACCCACACCTGTAATCCCAGCTGAGGCATAGGGAGGAGAGTCCAGAGTTTGAGCCCAGTCTGAGCTCCAAAGCAAGGCCTTGTCTCCAACAACAACAACAACAAAAATACACACAACAACGCTGCATTTCCACCCTTCTACCCAAAAGCACATGCAAAAATAAAAAAGATAAGTAGATGAAAACCCCATTCAATGCAGATTTCATCCTGTGTTCTCATCCTTTCTCATCCCACAAGTCTCATGGGAGACAGTTCAGAAAAGTTGTGCAGACTGACTTTAATTTGGGAGCTTTAGAGATGTTGTTTCCTCTGAATAATTTTGTGCTCTAACTAAGTAAAGGACATCACCAAAAAGTCATATCTTTAACTACACACACCCACACACACATCAGAAAACCCAGAGTACCCACAAGATCCTCATTACAGAATGCATCTTCAAATGAAGGAGGTTTTGTAATTGACTTTTAGGGTGAACATACAGCAGAGTTCAGCCTTGCCAAAGTGAGAATCCAGGAGGTTTCCATGTTTCTGCACATGGATCCCATTCATATGCCACCAGGTGGAACGGGCAGTTTCTGGGGCACATTTTCAGGATGTACCATTACTATTATTTTCCAAATCGAGGGGCAAAGTTAGATGGCATTTAAAAGCGACTGAGAGGTATGGTTTGACTGAAATTCAGCCTTGCATCCTTACTCCAGATTGTAACTGTTATTTTGTGTTAAATTGGACCTAAATGAGTCATTGACTGGAGAGGTGAGAAAGGCTGTTATATTTGAAAAATGGTACAAGTGTTTGCAGTGGACGTGATTTGCATACCTCCTCCATGGCCAGGTGACCTCCCTAGTTAAATTTAAGTGACCTAAAGATAGACATCAGCAGTCTGTAGAAACCCACGATGGTGGCATGTCGAACATACATATACCATGTATGTCTCAACTTCTCATTGGTGTGGCCTGGCATGAGCCACTTAAAGGAGAAAAGATTGGTTTTGGCTCCTGCTTTGTGGGGATTTTGTTCCATCAAGGCATATGGTGTGAAAGGAGCTGTTGAATTTGTGTTAGGGGATCTTGAGACAACCGGTCATATCCTGTTGAAATGAAAATCTTCAGAGAGCTCAGGGAGATACCAGAAAGGGAGATCATCCTTTAAGACCCACCCCAAAGTTCCGCAGCCTCTCGAAACAGTGCCACCTGCTGAAGACCAAGTACTTAAAGACATGACCCAGCGGGGGGTCGGAGGAGCATTAACAAATCAAACCTCCAGCAGGCATTTTCTTCAGCAGAAATGCCCAGCACATGGAGCAGAGATACCAGAAAGATTGTTTTTAACTTCTCCAGTTCAGAGATATGATCAAGTGGAAGAGGTTCAAATACCTTTTCCAGTGGCAAGGGCTTAGAAGTCGGTGGGATAGACCCTGAAAAGTTATCCCATAAAACAGACCCAGAACATAGGTAACCTGGGGGTGACTGCTGCTTCTCAGGTTAGAGACTGATCTCAACTGTGAAGCGAACTCATTGTTGGTGGGTTCGCCCTACAGTCCAGCATTTACCCTTCCTTAAGAAACAGAAAGAAGGTGGTCATTTGAAGGAAGTGTGCATCTCTCATAACCAACCCAGAATTTATTGA
>PVHP010047597.1:0-12825 GCA_004024765.1 Zapus hudsonius | reverse complement strand
TTTTTTTTGAGGTAGGGTCTCACTCTAGCCCAGGCTGACCTGGAATTCACTAGGTAGTCTCAGGGTGGCCTTGAACTCACAGCAATCCTCCTACTTCTGCCTCCCAAGTGCTGGGATTAAAGGCGTGCGCCACCACGCCCAGTTTATTGCTGGGTATTGAACCTACGACTTCATGCGTTCTATGTAAGCACCCTGCCAAGTGACGTACACCCCCATCCCAGGAAGCCTAAGACATGGGAGGGGCAGGGACAGGCCCCTAGACCCTGCCCTGCTGCTGGATGTCACGAGTGGGGCTTGGGTTTAAGCTGTCACTGAGCATCAGGGGCCCATGTAGCCACCAGGAGAGTCAGCGGGCAGTGTTTGCGTGGTTCCCAGGAATCTTTGTGTTTCTTGGTCTTGTCTGAGGCTCCCACCTGTTCCTCAGCAGCTGAGGAAAGAGCTTCCTTCCCTGAAGACCCTCGTTCCTTTCCCAGCTCTCTGTGCTGCCTGCCTGTCTCATTCCTAGGGGACCAGCTTGGCAGGTTGCTCCCTGATGTCCCCAATGGCTTTGCAAGAAATCCCATGCTCCTCAAGGGGTGAGGAGAGGCTGTGTCTTGCAGATGGACACTGCGTGGGCCCCTTCTTCCTCTTGGGAGTTTGGTTTCTGTCTACATCAGGGAGCACTATACTTGAAGTTGTCAGGGTCTCCTGTATGCATCTCCTCAGCTGTCCCCAGGGTCCTGTGGCTGGGGATCATGCCTTCTGTGTTCTGGGAACACAGATCATGCCTTCTGTGTTTTTGGTCATTGCTGGGATCCCCCCCTTACCATTGCCTCCTGGCACAGCTCTGCCAGCTCATAGGGCATCTTGCCCACCAGCAGGGAAACTTGACATTCTCCTGCAAGAGGAGAAAGTTGTACTGTCCCCTGGCCATGTGACCTATGATCACCGAGGGTCAAACCTAAAAATAACAGTATGTATTAGTCAGGGTTAGATTTGGCTGCAAGCAGTAGGAAAAACCAAAATAACAGGAGTTTACACAAAATGGAAGTTTATTTCTGTGTCCTGTCCAAGCCCAGCGTTTGGTGGACCAGGCCTGCAGTGGTGGCTCCAGTCCATGGTTTCTTCAGGAAACTTGGATGTGTCCCATTCCTAGGGGCTGGCTTCACGTGCTCATGGCTTAAGATGGCGAAACTTCCATCACCACATCTGTGGTTCAGGAAACAGGGTGGAAGGAGGGAGGAAAAGATTTCATAAGGGAAGGTTCTGGAACTTTAATTCCAGTCTTGGCTCTAAGGTAGCCCTGTGATAAATATACTGTTCCTGTTCTTTATCTGGGGGCCAAAGGCACTGTGGGATTTTATTTTTTATTTATTTATTTATTTTTTTTCAAGGTAGGGTCTTGCTCTAGCCCAGGCTGACCTGGAATTCACTATGTAGTCTCAGTCTGGCCTTGAACTCACACTGATCCTCCTAGCTCCGCCTCTCAAGTGCTGGGATTAGAGACATGGGCCACCATGCCCGGCACTGTGGGTATTTTGATCAGACTCAAAGATGTCCTCAGGCTGAGAAGCTGGGAGAAGTGTCAGAGCCCAGATTCTCATGTGGCCTTTTCCCAGGGAACTCAGTCCTGCTTTGGGGCCAGTGGGCCACCTGCCCCAGGCTGGGCTGAGCTCAGGGAGAAAGGCTTGTGGGAGAAGAGACAGCTCAGTGGTTGGGGTGAGGGAGGGGTGACTTCTCAGTGATCAGACCATGTCTGATGGTGACAGGATCTCCCCTTGGGAGAGTGGCCAGGAGGCTTGGGCTCTGAGGAAGGCCTGCAGGTGCCAGGACTCCAGAGAAGGTAATGAACAGGTTGGGATGTGGGTTGCATCGGGAGCCCTACCCCACCTCAGGGGGACTCAGGAAATACCTGAGCGATTCTCTGAAGGGAGGTCGGTCCTGGAGGGGGGCGCCTAGGGGTTCCCTCCCTGAGGCTAGCCCTGCTGTTGCACATCTTTGGAGACTTTAAGATAAGCCAGAGATCGGGATTCCTATCGTGTTGAAGTCATGAATTTGATCAGAAATCCCCTGACTGGCAGAGCGCACACGGTCCGCGTGGTCCCTCTAGGCCTATGGATCCCAAGCTTTCTCCTCAAGTTCACATGCAGTTTGTGAACTCCTGAGCCCAACCGGGCCTTCTCATGGGGGTCCTTCGCAAAATCCATTTAGAGATTTAGTTTTGGATTTTAAAGAAAACTTATTTGTGTGTGTGTGTGTGTGTGTGTGTGTGTGTGTTAAACAGTGTTTGAACCTAGCACATGTGTGAAGCTCAGAGGACAACCTCTGAGTGTGGAGTGGTCCTCTCCTTCCACCTTGTTGGGGGCCTGGGCTCTCTTGCAGCTGGAGAGGCCAGATGAGCTGGCCAGGGAGCGTGGGCACTCTCCTGACGACACCATGGGCACCTTGCAGGCTGAAACCTGGCCACAGGGCAGCCCCACCCCCTGGACCCACAACTCTCCTCCCAGTGCTCCTCTCACTTTGGCCTGTCATGGTTGTGCTCCCCTTCCAGTTCAGGAAGACCGTAAGCATACCAGGAACCTAAAGTTAGGGGGTGGGGATGTGGCTCAGTGGTAGAACACTTTCCTAGCATGTGCAGGGTCCTGGGTTCAGTTCCCAGCACCACACAAACAAAGCAACAAAGTGAGGAGTGAGTGAAAGGGTTCTTTCTATCCCGGCCCTCAGAAGACTTCATAGTTTTTATTTATTTCGTTAGTGTTTGCATGTGTGTAGTAGGTGTGGAGTGTGTGTATGTCATGTGTAGATGCAGTATAGTGTGTGCGTGTGTGTGTGGTGTGTGTGTGTGGTGTGTATGTGTGTGTATGTGTGGTGTGTGCATGTGTAGATACAGTACCGTGTGTGTGTATGTGTGTGTGTGTGTGTGTGTGTGGTGTGTGCATGTGTAGATGCGCACACACATTTGTCTAGGAAGACATGGCTTAAAATATATATATATATATTCATAAGGTATCATGTGGGCTGTGAAAAATTGCTTGCAAAGCCTTCCGGCCTGGGCTCAGTTTTCCAGTACCCACATAAAGCCAGATGCACAAAATGGTACATGCATCTGGAGTTCATTTGCAGCAGCAAGAGGAACTTGGTGTGCCTGTATTCACTGTTTCTGTCTCAAAAAGTAAAGAAAAGCCGGGCCTTTAATCCCAACACTGGGGAGGCAGAGGTAGGAGGATCGCCATGAGTTCAAGGCCACCCTGAGACTACAGAGTGAATTCCAGGTCAGCCTGGGCTAGAGTGAGACGCTACCTCGAAAAACAAAAAACAAAACAAAACAAAAAAAGGAAAGAAAAAGAAAAGAAAGAAAATATCCCATTCCCGCTCTCCACTCAGTAGCAAGTGCCCTTGGTGGTGAAGTGGAGTGCCAGCCTTAGCCCTGAGAGGAATGATGGAGAGACCTTGTCCTGCCCTCTCCTAGATGATTTCTCATGGTGGCAGTTAAGTGTCCAGCTCCTTCTCTGAGCCAAGTGCACATCAGAGCCAGGAAGGGTACAGGATGGCCCCTTGCCAGGTGTCATGTTTTGCGATGCTCACAGAGGCGTTGGGAGTGGAGAGGCAGGGGCAAGTGTCTGGCAGTGAGTGTTCCCCAGAGAAGCTGGGCTTCTGGGGTTAGGGTGCAGGGGGAGGGCAGCCCAGGAGTGAGGAGTGTGGGGTGGGAGCAGGTTCTTGTCACCTTGTGAGAAGCTGAGACAGACCTTACTGTCACTGTGGCTCAAACAGTGGAAAGCTGTCCAAAGTCCCCAGTTGTGGCCAGTGAGATGAAGGCCTTTGATCTGGGAGGCTGAGTGGAGAGAAGTGTTAGGATGAGATGTCCCTTACATACAGTTGTCAAAGGTGACCACCCTTCCCCTACTCCTAGCTGCTTGTTCTGCCAGCTGTGCACATCTGTATTGTCCACTGGCGTCTCTTGCAGTGTACCAGCTGGAGTGAGCCTGGGAGAGAGAGAGGTTAGAGCTGTGAGCAGCCCATAGGGAGGGGTGGTGGAGGGGTGCTGGGGAGCCCATCCTATGGGAATGAGTCACAGCCTGGCCTGGGTGACAGCTGTGACCAGCAGTTGCCTCCCGTGGGCCCTTTGTGTGTGTGTGTGTGCGCGCTGTCCACCCCCTCCCCTGTGCCCCTTCTTAGAGCTGTTCCCACTCACCACTCCTTGGCTCAGGCTGCTGGGAGGGGTCTGGGAATGTTTGGTGAGGGCTCCTTGGGGCTTGGCAACTGTGGAGACTGAAGAGACAGTTCCCGCCCTGTGGCTGGCCAGCTGGGGTTCATGGGGGAGTCCCTCTCTGTGAGCTGCCTGCTTTTCTTTTTTTTTCCTTTTTTAAAATTTAATTAATTAATTACTTATTTTTATTGTCCATAATGAGTTACATTATTTAGTGGGCAAACGATGAGTTGTTATCCCCAGTTCCCCAATGCCCCTCTTCCCTATCCCCAATCGGCTGGATATCCTCCTCCGTGGGCCGTCTGGATCAGTCCTTGGGGCAGGGAATCATGGGTAGCCTAGGATACAGCCCTGTTCTCCTGGCCCTAGTATGTTGTTACTCAGGGGCATCATGCCTCTGGATGTTCTAGCTGCCTGCTTTTCTGTTTGAGAACATACAGGCTCATTCAGAGAGAAAGAGAGAGAGAAGGGGGGAGAATGTGCCAGGGAGATGGGCTCTTGAAAACATGAGGGGCATCTGTTAACTGTCACCATGCTACTGGGTGTTTTGTTTGTTGCTGAGGCAGGATCTCATTCTAGCCCAGGTTGACCCAGAACTCATGCAGTAGCATGGCCTCAAACTCATGGCAATTCTCCTACCTCAGTCTTCCGAGTACTGAGAGTACAAGCATGAACCATCAAGTTCTGTTTCTACTAGGAGATTTTATTTTGTTTCTTTTTTTTTTCTTCTGGTTTTTCAAGGTAGGGTCTCACTCTAGCCCAGGCTGACCTGGAATTCACTCTGTAGTCTCAGGGTGGCCTCGAACTCATGGTGATCCTCCTACCTCTGCCTCTCCAGTGCTGGGATTAAAGGTGTGTGCCACCATGCCCGGTCTACTAGGAGATTTTAAAGATGGCAGGGCTGAGAAGAAGTGTGTGTGTGTGCTGGGGGAGGGGTGTTTCTTGCTTTGAAGAAAGTTCTAGAAGGGCAAATGAGTCTGGTGGTCAGAGAGAGAGAGAGAGAGAGAGAGAGAGAGAGAGAGAGAGAGAGAGAGAGAGAGAGAGAATTGGTGTGCTAGAGCCTCTAGCCATTGCAAATGAACTCCAGATGCATATACCACTTTGTGCATCTAGCTTTACAAGGGTACTGGGGAATGGAACCCAGGTCGTTAGGCTTTGCAAGCAAACACCTTAACTGCTGAGCCATCTCTCAAGCCCCCTTATAATAATTTGATCATATCCCAGCCTTCTTCCCAATACATTCCTTTAATTGCTTTAAACAGATTTTAACTTTATTTCCTTGCATTCAGAGGAGAAAAACTAGCAAATGCAGATAAGCCAAAAGGGGGAATAAAAATGGTCTGTAAGCTGTTTGGGTTGAGGACTCATGGAGGTATCTGCCCTGTTCCTGGTCTCCAGACCCCTGCTGAATGGCCCTGGTCCAGCCTGCTCCCTCCATCCCCTTCCCACTCCCCAGACATTGTTCTCATCAGCCACTGGGAGAGGTTTGATGGCTGCTTAATTATTCCATCTTGAGAAGGCCCATAACTCAGCCAGCAATCCATGCTGTTGGCCGGAAGTTGTTTTTAGCATTTGATTCTTACAATCAACACCCTAATCATCAAAATCCCATTGTGGGCCACTTGTCACACACATCCTAAGTGTTTCCTTTGAGCCCTGGAGGAAGCCCAGTATTCTTTGGGTGGGGAAGCTCTGTTCCTTGAAGATGTGGGTGTTGGGAACTGGGGCCTGATCTTTGAGTATTTGTTGAGAGCTCGCCTGGCCTGAGGTCTCTGGCCTGTTTTTTTTGGTGTATGATGTGTGTATATGTGTGTATATTTGCATGTTCTTGTGTGTGCGTGCGGGCGTGTGCAGGTAGAAGTCAGAGGACAACTTACACGTGTCTACACCTTCCACCTCCCTGGTGGCAGGGCCTCTTGAACCCATCACTACTCACTGCTGTGCTTGCCATGCTGGCTGGTCCAAAAACTTTTGGGAAATTCTTTGTCTCTGCCTCCCATCTCCCAGTTGGCTGAGATGACAGAAACACCCCCTCCCCTTCTCCACCAGCTGTTACAGGGAGTCGGGGATTCGAACTTGGTTCGCTTTTGCTTGGGTAGCAGGTGCTCTATCCACAGAGCCTGTTCATGAAAAGCCAGCCCTCTCTTTCTGGAACTCACGGCTAGTACGTCCTCCACACTCGCTCTGGAATCACATACACTAAAATCGGACCAACCAGGGATTAGCACGGGCCTGTGCAGGGTGGCTGTGGAGAAGGGAGGAAGTCTTGCATCCTGTTCTCATCCAAGCCTTGCTCCAGCGCGGCTTCCCGCCCGGCTCCTCCTCACCTAGTGCATTTCATCTCCTGCTTCTCCCAGCTTGAACCAGTGTCCCCTCTGTGCATGGGTAACCTCTTCCTGTTTGTCTTTTTTTTGCCAGAGGGGTATATAGACTAAGGGACCAGAGCTATCTATCTATCTATCTATCTATCTATCTATCTATCTATCTATCTATCTATCTATCTTCTGTCTGTCTATCTATCTATCTATCTACCTATCTATCTATCATCTATCTGTCTGTCTATCTTCTGTCTGTCTATCTATCTATCTTCTATCTATCTATCTATCTATCTATCTATCTATCTATCTATCTATCTTCTGTCTGTCTGTCTGTCCCTGTCTACCTATCATCTATCTGTCTGTCTATCTATCTATCACCTATCTATCTGTCTGTCTGTCTGTCTATCTATTTATTTATTCAAATCAGGGTCTTTCTAGCTTTGGCTGACCTGGAACTCACTTTGCAACCCAGATTGGCTTTGAACTCACAATAATCCTCCTACTTCAGCCTCCCAAGTATTGGGACTAAAAGCATGTGCCACGATGTCTTTATATATTTATTTATATTTCTTTTTTTAAATTTAAGTATAAACTTTGAACAAGTCATGTGTTGGTACCATCATTCCCCCCCATTTCACTGAGGGTCCTTCTTGGTGGGATTGCTGGCACGCATCATGGGGTTGAGGCAATCAGTCATTGGGTGGGGTGCAATGCCTCTGGGTATCCCCGCCCACAATGGTTTTTACAACCTTTCTACCCACCTCTTCCGCAAAATTCCCTGAGCCATGGTGGGTGAGTTTAAATCTACAGTAGTGCTGAACTCTTAGCAGCTTCTGGAATTCTGCTTTGGGACATTTTGAGTGTCCTCGATGTCTGTCTCCCTCGTCCTGGCTCGCCGTGGAAGCAGCGCTCTTGCTCATTTTGCCAATTTCCCTGTGGTTTCACCTGGGCCCTGGCTGATGTGCCGGGGAGTCTGTTACCATTTCTGGTCTTATTGGTAGAATTAGGCTACCCTCAGTGTTCGCTGCCTTCACACACCTCGCCCGCCTGGAGTGCACTGGCCTGTTTTATTTTATTTTTTAAATTTATTTATATTTGAGAGAGAGAGAGAGAGAGAGAGAGAGAGAGAGAGAGAGAGAGAGGCACACCAGGGCCTCCAGCCACTGCAAAATGAACTCCAGACGCATGTGCCAGCTTGTGTATATGGCTGTATGTGAGGACTGGGGAATCAAACCCAGGCCTTCAGGCTTTGCAAACAAGTGCCTTTAACCACTGAGCCATCTCTCCTGCTCCCATCTTTTATGTCTTTGGTGTGTATGACCCGTGTGTTCATGTGTGTGAATCAGGGTGCACAATGTCATGATGTTGTATGGAGATCAGAGGAAAACTTTCGGGTGTTGGTCTTTGCCTTCCACCTCATTTTGAGGCTGGGTATCCTGTCCTCATTGATTACAGCAGTGTTTGCCAGGCTGGCTGGTGTGTGCTTCCAAGAAATTCTATATCCACTTCCTACCTCGCCCATCAGCATGCTGGGATTGCAGAAGCCTCACATTGATTTCAGCTTTTATATTTTTTGGTTTTTTGGTTTTTCGAGGTAGGGTCTCACTCCATCCCAGGCTGACCTGGAATTCACTATGTAGTCTCAGGCTGGCCTTGAACTCACGGCGATCCTCCTACCTCTGCCTCCCAAGGGCTGGGATTAAAGGCGTGCACCACCACACCTGGCTGCTTCCAACTTTTACATGGGGTCTGGGGGTCTGAACTGGAATATTCAAGCTTGCATGGCGAGCATCTCGCCATCTCCATCCCTTGGGGCTAGTCTTGGTGGTCCTCTCTGTGTGGGTCCCCCAAGGCAGCCACAGAGGCCAGGCACATGGCAGGCCTCAGTGTGAGCTCTGGAATGGAGGCTCAAGTCAGAGGCTACTGTGGGAGCCATTGTTTCTTGGATGGTTTGGGTGAGTGGCTCAGAGCCGTCCTGCTGTGGTTCATTCCTGTCCCTTTGAACTGTGTGCTCTCTCACCCACAGGTCTGGGGTCCTGAGGCCACTGGCGGACTATGGGTACAACAGCCAGCACAGCCCCGCAGACAGTCTCCGCGAGCGCCCCCTTCGAGGGCCTGCACAGTGGCAGCACCATGGATGGCCGCCATTCCCTCAGCGTCCACTCCTTCCACACCACGAATTTGTATAACAGCAAGGCCAAGTCCATCATCCCCAATAAGGTGGCTCCCGTTATGATCACGTGAGTAACGGGATATGTGACCGTGTTCCTAGAGGACATGGTCCCAGGGACCTGTAACACTTAATGCTTACAAACTGCCTTCCAGGCGCTGGGCTGATGGCTCAGTGGTCAACGGTGTTTGCTTGCAAAGCCTACCGGCCCAGGTTCAATTCCCAAACTTTCCACCGAGGCCAAATGCAAAAAGTGGTGCAAGCGTCTGATGCTTGTTTGCAGTGGAAAGAGGTCCTGGCACGCGCATTCCCCCGCACACACATACGCGCACACGTGCAAATAAGTAAATAAATAAAAATTAAATAATGAGACAAAGCCAGACCAAATTGCTTTCAGTGTCTCAGATGGAAGACATTGAAATCTAGAGATGAGAAGCAGTATTTCTATAATTACACAGCAAGCAGGTCACAAACTGGGCCTCTTGTGAGTGTCTTGAGTCCGTGTTGCCTATGACGTGCATGCGAGAGAGAGAGAGAGAGAGAGAGAGAGAGAGAGAGAGAGAGAGAGAGAGAGAGAACACACCAGGACCTCATGCTCTTGCAAACAAACTCCAGATGCATGCTCTGCTTTGTGCATCTGGCTTTACGTGGACACTGGGGAATTGAACCCAGGCCTTCAGGCTTTGCAAGCAAGTGCCTTTAACCACTGAGCCATCTCCCCAGCCCTTGAAAATGATTTCTGACAGAACATTTTTGAAGGCAGTGCACATACCGAGGTGCATAGAACGTAGATGCTGGCCCTAAGCTGAGGTAGGCTGTGTGTGTCTGTTGGCGCGTTGGCCATTGTGCAAGCTGGGAGCATTCCTTCACTCTCCTTGTCTAGGCCTTCGGGAATACTGCCTGAGAGATGGAGGGTTTGTTCTGGCAGCGTGCTTTGACCAAGCTGGGCACACTGCAGTGTCCAGAGGAGGGCCAGGAAGGTGCTGGAATCCTGTTTGTCCTGTGGGTCAGTGTGGGTAAAGGAGTTGGGGCTGGGAGTTAGGGATAGGAGGTTGGAAGGACATTGGGTCTCTTTCCTGGAGAGCCAGAAGCCTTGTTCTTTCACACCTGCCCACCATCGCCCTCCCCCCAAGAAGGACATGAAGTGCTAGGAATTAAATCCATTGCACACAGTTAAAATCTGCCACCCTCCCTCCCCAACCAGGGGTTTGGCAGAGGCCCGGGGCCTGACAGGAAAGTTGTAACCATCATAAATTACTCTGCTCAGGAAAAAGAGAGGAAAGAGATGTCAACATAAAAACATTTTGATGGGGTCTGTTCTGACAGACACTTAAAGTCGATCTGGGCCTCAAAGAGCGTTGGAAAAAGCACATCTGGGACTTGGCTTCTATTCCCTGTCTGGGTCTCGGTTTCCTTATTAACAGGTAGAAATGATATGGGTAATACTGAACCATGTGGTGTGGCTCAGACAGTCATTGGCTAGAATGATACTGTCCACTCAACCTGGAATTGGCCATCCTTGGCTTGTGGAGTGTCCAAGGTGGAAGGGACTTCAGAGGTGACCCATTAGAGGGACTGGCTCACTGCATCCTTCAGGTCAAATCTGGCCCATAATCTTTTAATGTGAAGAAAGGGTTTTTTGGTTTTCTTTTGTTGTATGTGTGCAGTATGTGCAGTGTGGCATGTGTGCATGCATGTGTGCAGATGGGCGTGTGTGCACGTGTACAGAGGCTGGAGGAGAATGGTGGATGACCTCCTTTGTTAATTACTCTTTTTGGTTTTCTTGAGATGGATCCTCTCACTGAATCTGCAGCTGGTGCTTTTTTTCTTTTTTAATTTTGTTTATTTGCAAGCAGAGAGAGAGAGAGAGAGAGAGAGAGAGAGAGAGAGAGAGAGAGAGAGAGAGAGAGACTCCAGATGCATGCGCCATTTGGTACATCTGGCTTTATGTGGGCGCTGGGGAATCAAACCCATTTGGTCCGTTAGGTTTTGTAGGTAAGTGCCTTATCCACTGAGCAATCTCTCCAGCCCAAGCTGGCACTTCTTGATCAGACTGGCTGAGCAGTGAGCCCCAGGGATCCCCCCAGGGCTGGGGTTACAGACACATAGTCTTAGGAAAGAACTCACAAAGTCTCGAGTTCTCTCAGACTCTCATGCTTACGTAGCTAGTGCTCTTATTTACAGAGCCTCCTTCCTAGGCCCCGTAAATATAATTTCTTTTTTAAAAAATATTTTTATTTAGCCGGGCGTGGTGGTGCACATCTTTAATCCCAGCACTCGGGAGGCAGAGGCAGGAGGATCACCATGAGTTCAAGGCCATCCTGAGACTACAAAGTGAATTCCAGGTCAGCCTGGACTAGAGCGAGACCTTACCTTGAAAAACCAAAAAAAATTTTTTTTTAATTTATTTGCAAGGACTGGGAGGGAGAGAGAGAGAGAAAGAGAAAGAGAGAGAGGGAATGAGACTGAATGGAAGCCAGGGCTTCCAGTAGTCTAATTTATTTTGTACGTGTGTGTAATGTGGTGTGATGTATGTGTGTGCCTGTGTGCTCACTTGTGGTGGGGTGCCCTTGTCCAAGGTGTCAAGGGAATGTCAGACGTCCTCCTTCGTTTCTCTTCCTCCTGTTCTTACTAGAACCAGAATCTTTTACTCTCCTGGAGCTTGCGATCCCCGTGGGGTCTCCATTCTCTGCTCCCCACAGCCCTGGGGTTACAGAGGTGCGTGGCCATGCCCAGCTGTTTGTATGGATTGCAAACTGGGGACTTCCCTGGAGCCGTCTCTGAGGCCTCCTTAGGCTTTCATGCTTGCACAGGAAGTGCTCTTAACCACGGGGACATTGTCCCAGCCCCCTATATATAAAGTTTTATTGGAACACTGCTATGCCCATCCACTTCTGTATCACCAGTGGCTACCTAGCACTGGGGCAGCGGAGTCGGGTAGCCTGTAAGGTCCATAAAGCCTGACGTACTTACTGTCTTGACCTTTACTGGGAAGGCTTGTGGAGCCCTGGTCCAATTATAGATCAGAAAATGGACTAGAGATGAAACTGGGTTTGGGGGGGAGGGATTTGTCACTGAGCATCATGGGTGACAGAGCACATTGGAGCAGGAGATCTGGCTGTATGTCTGGCTCTCTTCCACCCCTCCATTGTGCCCGCTGCTTTGCTGTCCTGACGGCTTTCTTCACAAAATTTTTGTTTAAATTTTTATGTGTGTGCTTGTGTGTGTGTGCATGCTTCTTTGTGTTTGTACGTGTGTGTGCTTCTGTGTGTGTGCATGCTTGTGTGCACGTGCATGCTTCTGTTTGTGTGCGTGTGCATGCTTCTGTGTATGTTTGTGTGTGTGTGCATGCTTGTGTGTGTGTGTGTGTGTGTGTGTATGCTTGTGTGTGAATGTAGAGGTGCGTGTGCCATGGCGTGTGTGGAGGTCAGAGGACAACTTCAGGCTCGTCCTTGCCTGTCCACCTCATCTATGCAGGGTTCCTCTCTTTGGAGTCTTTCTCTGCCGTACTTCACTGCACTCATGCGACCTTCTGGAAAGTTCTGTCTTTGTAACATCAACATCAGTGTGCTGGGATTACAGAAGCCTGCATGGCCTCCAGCTTTTTACTTGGGGTCTAGGGACAGAACCTGGATACTTCCAGCTTGAGTAGTGAGCACTTTATCCACTGAGCTCCAGGCCTCTGAAGACGACTCTGTTGTAAGCAGCCCACGGCACTGGATCTTAAGCCCTAGGAGGATGTCTTACCCATTGTTACAATGGACACTGTGGCTTTAAAAAAACATTTTTATTTATTTGCAAACAGAGAGAAATAGAGAGAAGAGAGACAGACAGAGAGAATAGGCACACCAGGGCCTCCAGCAGCTGCAAACAAACTCCAGATGCATGCGCCACTTTG
Organism: Zapus hudsonius; assembly: GCA_004024765.1. Classification (NCBI taxonomy): domain Eukaryota; kingdom Metazoa; phylum Chordata; class Mammalia; order Rodentia; family Dipodidae; genus Zapus; species Zapus hudsonius. The sequence continues at coordinate 253 of PVHP010047597.1, read as the reverse complement.
TGCATATGGCTTTACGTGGGTACTGGGGAATTGAACCTGGGTCGTTAGGCTTTGCAAGTAAGCACCTTAACAGCTGAGTCTTCTCACCAACCTGACACTGTGGCTTTTGTGTATTGGATACACAGTCATTTTGCTTCAGGGGTTGGGCCTTTACCTGCCTTTCCATGATTTTCACCTGTGGGTTTCTGTAGACGCCCCATGTGAGGCCGAACTGCTATTGGCAATGGCCGTGTTCATGAAAGCATCCCGTGCG